>PVJX010042456.1:0-14136 GCA_004027295.1 Dolichotis patagonum
TAAGGGTGCAAAGCATATTCTTAATAGTGTTTACTTTTGAAGAGGAGATGTAAAAGTGTAAGAAGCTTCTCAAAAGAAATTTTATAGTAAATGAGTAGATCTTTGGATTTCCAAGAAACAGGATAATCAAGAATGCTAAATTTCTTTAAAACTTCCAGTTTTTGAAAAGGATATATTACAATATTGCAATATTAATAGTTCACTTACAAATGTCTTAAAATGGTCTTTATTCCAGGTGTTCCAAAATTCCCAAAAGAAAAGATAGAGCCACTGGATGTAGAGGAAGGGGACCCCATTGTCCTCCAGTGCAACCCTCCCAAAGGTCTCCCACCTCTGCATATCTACTGGATGAATATTGGTAAGCAGTACTCCATTTTGTCAGTAAGGGGGCACTGTAATTTCACAGGTCATGTAGATAACATATAGATAACAAAGAAATCACAGATAAAGCCTGACATGGTGGTGCATACCTAACATCCCAAGGACGCTGAGGCAGGAGATTACCATGAGTCTGAGGCCAGCTTGGGCTACCTAGTGAACTTAAGGCCAGCCTGATCTACATTGTAATCAAGAAGAAAATCAACCTCTCATCCTCAAAAAAGAAAGCAAAGATAAAATATTCATGCATGTTTATCCATGTGGAATCAAGTAGACTTCTAAAATTAGACATATCAAAAGTTTATCTCTGCTTTTAAATATAAATGGAATATAAATTGAAGTGTGTATGTGAAAACACTAGAAAAGGACTAAAGATATCTCTTCATTTTATCATATTTGAAAAGCACAGAGGCTACTTCCATAACAGTATATATCTGTGAGGAAAATACACCTGTGCTTCAAACCACTTACTTATCTTTGGAACATAAGCAGTATCAGAATTGAAGATGGCTTGTACTGGTAGGGCTACATTAATATTGCCATTTTAGTAATATTCCACCTGCTAAACACAGTGAAACACAAACACTTTTGTGTTAACTTCTGTCCTTAATTTTTCCAAAACCCTTGTTGACTCCTGATGTGAAACTCCAGGTTCTTGTAAAGTTCCCTTCTAGCACAAGTCTTGCTAGTTTTCCTTAGATGGTCCTCACTCTGGCTCTCAGAGAAAAGTGGTATTTGTACAGCACGGAGAACAAAATGGGTGAAATTGTGTTGGATGACGTTAGAATCTCCAGGCTTTGGTAATTCTAAAACTTTCCATGCTACATGTATGATAGGGAGGGTAAGAAGGTCAAAGAAAATGAAAGTAAGAATCAGACCATTATCTGATGTGATCAGGTTTCACATAAGCCAGTGCAGATCCAGAAAGCAAGGGGTACAGCCCTAGACAGATGGTCAGAGAGGTGGACTTCTCAAACTCTTACAAAACAGTGGACTTCTTTGGTTAATAATAAGAAGTATATATCCAGGGCATTTTTTGCATATTTTTCACTGCCACTCAATTATTGCTCTGTTAATAAGACAACACTTGTCAGAAATAGGAGATGCAGAAAAATCAAATCAAGTAAAATAACATAAAAAAATAAAAATGAAAAAGAAGATCACGTATCATAGGGGGCAGTTGTCCTTTTCAATGACAGAATATTTCTTTTCAGAATTAGAACATATTGAACAAGATAAAAGAGTATACATGAGCCAAAAAGGAGACTTGTACTTTGCAAATGTGGAAGAAAAAGACAGCCGGAATGATTACTGCTGCTTTGCTGCATTTCCAAGATTAAGGACGATAGTACAAAAAATGCCAATGAAACTAACCGTTAACAGTTGTAAGTCCAAATAATTTATTACACCGTGCATGCTAAATGCAAATTTGTCTATAATTTCATCCCGGCTGAAGTCATTTAAAGCTGGGTTGATATTTCCGCCATTGTTTAGTTTAACTCTGGAGACTTCACCCAGATGAAAGAGACATCTGCACTGCAGACCCACAGTAGCTCTGTCTGGCAGCCAGAAAATCAAATCTCAATTCACAGTACAAATGCATTTCATTCCATGTCTGCAAGATCCAGTCATTTGCAGTGAGTAAAGCAGAAAATGAAATTCCAGGGTTTTCCAATAAAGTCTCAGGATTTGATTCACTGTGACCTTGGATAAACAGACTAAAATGCGAACGAAAAAATTCAAAAGTCAAAGAACAATCAATATTAATATTTTATAGCATGGAAATTTTCTTTATTCGTCCCAAATTAGCAGAGTTATTTTAATTGATCCTTGTTCCTACTGATTTCCGCAAATAGCAATCTGGATCCGCCAATGTGAAAAAACAATTAGCAGGTAGAAGACTTGTAAGATTTGAAGTGAAGACATAACCTCAGCAGCTCCCTGACTCTGTAATCAGCCGTGGTGTAGGTGATAGCTGGTGTTTCCGTCTCATTGTCTGCTGTGATCCATGATATTTTCTTTGCTGTGTTGATACACTGCACCACGTCTTCACTATAACGCCCTTCCAGTAATCTAATTTCTCTTAAATGGGTTTATAATTTTAATGTTTTCCACCTGGTTTAATGTGTGGTAATTCAAGACTAAACTCATTTAAAATTTTTTCTCATTACGTAAACTTGTATTCCCATAGGTGATGTTCTAGTGAAGCATGGTTCCACCTCATTTTGTAATTCTCCTGAGAGAAATATTTGGCTTTTCATCCTTTAGAGATATCAGCATCTGCCATTATGTTTGTGTTTTTTCTTCCATTTTTTATTTCAGTAAAGCATGTTAATGACTCAAGGTCATCCACAGAAATTAGTTCCAAGGGTAAGTTGGACATGTGTAATGTTGGCATTTGTGTTCACTTTAAGTAGTTCATTATCATCTCTGAGTTAGAATGTTTTCTTTATTACCTTCATGAGTTAATAAAATGTTAGTATTTCTGTTAAGGAAAGCTCCTTAGCAGATGGTGTAATTATCTCTCATCTCCTCTTGAACATATGCAAAGTGAGTGACTTTTATAACTATATAACTATATAAATATAAAGGTATATTTACCTATACTATAATATACGTAAATAGATACATACTATACATAAATAGAGAGCTACAACTATAAATATAGATGTAGATATCTGATTGAGAAGTTATTTTGGGGTTCTTAAAGTGTCTCAGATGCTGTATAATATTGATAGATTTATATGAAGAAAAGGTAAATAAAGTCACGGTAAGTGATGAGGAATAGAGAAATGCTGGTCTCAAGGAAATTAATTGATTATTATTTTTCCCTGCAGGGATTATTGGAATACTTAAAATGCCACTATACATTGTGATTCTGTGAAGAAGAATAGAGTTTGCAATATTTTCCCAGCCCATATGTCTGCAAACCCTTTTGAATTCAATTTTATTTTATCCATAGAATATGTAGTAACAGTTTTGTTCTATATAGGATTCCTGACTAAACATGATTATAGGGTAAACTACTTTTCTATAATGATAAAAATTGTACACATGAATGCAAGAAATATGCTTTATCATGTGGACTAGTGATGTAAGTTAGATTTGTGATACATTGGTAACATCAGCAGAAGTAGATGAAGAATCCTCTTGGAGTTCCCTCCTTTTTAAGGTGGGCTGATTCATTCCCAAAGTTATTTTCTTTTGAATCAATAACTCAAATGCATATTCATCTGTATCTAAGAGCACTAAATAAAAATCACTGCACATAGAACATTTTGACAGTTATTTTTCAGTAAATATATAGTCTTAAGAAAGTTACTGCAAAATATGCACTGCTCCCTGTGCTGTGCACTACTGTCTTATGATGATAGAATACCAACTATTTCTTTCTTTCCATAGAAGGTAAATTTGTCTTGATATTAAGTGAAAAACAACAATTTACAATAACTTTTGAAATGAAATAAAAATTTGCAGTAAAAATGGAAGTCTGGTAATTTGCCATTGCATTTGAAAGTTATTAATAATAAGAAATTGACCATGTTAATTTGTGGTTAGTGAGAATGCTCCCTAATCTTCTCCTGAAATTGTGTATCTTTGAAGGGCTGAGGCCATAAAGAGTTGCCAGGAGAGTCTGTAAAGTTGATAGGTAGCTAGTGTCTACTAAAGGCTTCCTCAATCAGAATTTCTGGTTAGAGTTTTAGAAGCTTTTCATAGGAACCATATCCAATACGTAAGCAGATTAAATTAAAGAAAGACCCACAGCCCTCAAACATGACAAGCATGATTAAAGTTTGGAATAGAAAATCATAGACTACCGATTAACGTAAAGTCTTTGTCAGGAAATCATGTGTCTTTAATAATGTATGGACTTCCAAACTAGAACAATCGCCTTTATAAAACTTGGTTTTACATACAGTTAACACATCTGAGGGACATTCTTTGCCTCATGGGAAGAAAGAAGATCAATCTATTTAAATGGAAATATATTGAAATTGTGTGTGTGTGTGTGTGTGTATGTGCACGCACATGTGTACATGTACATACACAAACATATCTAGATTCTTAGGCTTTTAAGCAAGAATTATCTCAGAATTTTAGTTTCTCTTAGTTTGAAAAAAAATCTAACCTTTCCTTTCTCTTTTATAGCAAATTCAATCAAGCAGAGGAAACCGAGGCTGCTGCTTCCTCCTCCTGAGACGGGCAGCGAATCTGCCGTCATCATCCTCAAAGGGGAGACGCTGGTGCTGGAGTGTTTCGCGGAGGGATTGTGAGTAACCTAACAACCTGGCCCACCCAATGTGGTGAACAGTGAGGCCTCCATTAAAAATATATTCAGGGGTATATTTTAAAATTATTTTTTCTCAAAAATAAATCCTACTGACTGTATTTCTGGTAAAAGTAATTCGTATTTCACTCTACACACTTCAGGCTGTGACTGAAATTTACTTACAAGTAAATCTCTCAATCGATTTGTGATATTGTCATTGGAGGTAACAGTGTCATCCTGGTTAAGTCAACTAAGTCTAATGCTGTCATTAGAGAACGACTATGTGGGTGGTCAACCCACTTCTATTCTTACCTGTTTTTTCATTTTCTACTTTCTTGGTTTCATCCACTCTTGTTTGCTGTGTTAACTGTCTTTGCTGCCTTTAAGTTTCCAAAGACTCTGTTTGCCTGTTAGTTACCCTGTTGTTGTCCTCCAAACTCAAGAAAGCCGGGATCATGGAGTTAATGAATTTTACACAAAACCTAATTAACTGAACTTTGTTCATATCCGTAAAAGGAATGCACTTTTCTAGTCCTCCATGAAAGCGCTAAGGAATCTCACTAATCTACTGCTGAAATCATTACATGTATTGAGAATTTTGTGTAAACTGGGGACAAACAATTAATTAAATTATTAATTTTGGTAGAAAAAAATTACTTGCTTATATCACTACTCCTCTTCGATACCAGTGCAAATACTGTGGGCAATTGCACTGTTTCTTCTGAATTCTTAAGTCGATTCGTGTGAACACAGTATTATAAGCTTCAAGGAGACTACAGTTTGACATTTCAAAACCATATTCATTCATAATTTAGTGCACATTCTGAATGACTAACTTTAATTTAGAGTTAGAAAAAGGGCTGAATTTTAATGGTTTTACAAGTTCTATGCTTTGTAAATTTTTCTTCTTATGTAGGGAAAAATACCCAGTTTGCTTGTCTGCCTTAAATTGCAGATGTATACTGACATTGTTACTCAGGTGTGCCATAACATGACATCTGTCAAGAAGTTTAATCTCTGTGTTTTTCATTAGGTAAAACCTAAATGTTTAATGTGAGTTATGATAGTAAACTGTTGCTCAAGTAATTGTACTCATATGTGTTTAGAGTGGTACAAATTAAATTCTCAGGGTTTGTCATTATTCTGGGTTGACTTTTGATTCAAGGGCAAATATTTCAGAAATTCATGTTTTCTTGTTTCCCACAATGCCATGATTTGCGTATTATATTGGCTGGAAAATGCACAGAATTTCTTCAAAATAATAGACATGTTCTCATATACTTTGGCGAAATTGAAATGAAGCAATATATAACAAGAAAATAAACACCAATCTGTGTTATCCTTCCGACATGAAATTTTCTTATACATTTTCAAATGAGGTTTCATCTGAAGTGGTTTCTTCTTGCTCACAGTGGGTATTGGTTAGACAAACCTTTTGGTTTTCTTCAGCTGAGAGGGATACACTATAGAAAATTTTTAAATGTTGAAAATAATCTAGGAAATTCAAAACACAAACGTTCTATACTAACAAAAAATAATGATAGCTAAGGCATTGTACTGTTATTCTGTGTCAAGAATTATGTGTTGAACTTTATGTACATTAATTCATTTTATACTCACCACATTTTGTGACTATCCCTTCTTGCAGGTTAGATAAATAAAGCCCAGTACACATTCACTTAGAGAAGTGATTTCTCTTTTCTAAATTTAATAGAAGGTGATGCTGAATTCCATCCTGCCTCCAGAAACTTAAATACTTAAACTGTCCCTAAATATATTTATTTTTATATAATATTTTAACCACATGACTGGTTTGTTGTAAATATATGGATATAGATAGATAGATGATAGATAGATAGATAGATAGATAGATAGAGAAACATTACTATTGAATCTGAAGTTGCATAATATATATATGTAAATGTTTAATAATATTAATCAAAGCAGAAAGATTTTAAAGGGATATCCATGTAGATGAGTTGAGGATCTACAGATTCTGTGAGCACAGTGGAGATTGGGAATAATTAAATGACACTTTGAGCCTTATTATGAGAGAAAATGTTCACATGCTGAATGAAAACAAATGAAAAGACAATTCACACTCACCAGCAAGCTGTGACACATCAACAGAGTCAACATGGATTTAAGCTGGGTATAATTATATTGCAAGATAGTACATTTTAAGCAAGCAGTAGAAAAATAAGGTAAGAACCTGCTAAGGTACGAACGTGAAAACAAATTGGAGGTTAGAAGATAGTTTGTATTTGTGTATGGAAGATAACAAGCTATATATTTTCCACTAAAAGGTCATTGCTCAAATGGTGTTGATAAATGGTACTTAAAACAATAAAAAAAAGAAAAGAAATTGGCAAAGATACAGCTAGAAATTCTTTTAGTGTTATAAACCTACCCTAGATAATCTCTCAGGACACAGAAATCATTTTATTTGATTCTTTGAGATGAAAAGTATTAGAAGATTGGTAGTTTACAAGGCCCAAGGATTAAAAAAAAAAAAATCAGACCTAATAGAAAGGGAGACGCCTGTACTATTAAAGTAAGGACTCATAAAAAGCTTTTCTATTGAGGGAACTGAGGTCCAGAGCAGTCTATGACTTGGAACAATGCCATTTTGACAGATGGAGGAAAGAGCCAGCAGTTAGGAGGCTTGGGTTATGCATTCTGTTCAGTGGTGTTCTCAGGAAGTCAGCAGCTAATGTCACATGTGCCCATTTCCTAAGGAGGATGTCATGTGTTCTACACTGTTCAGATACATTCCAGATAGGTAAAGCGGGGAAGTCCTCCAGCCTTGAAAGGAGAAGAAAGAACAGGTGGACGTGAAGTGCCTGCATCTTTATCTCCAAAAATTTTGCATACTGATTCAATAATTTTAACCATTGCTTATATGTCATAAACAATTTGAGGTAATCATTTGGTTGTTAACTAACAGCCAGTAGGAACTTTGGCTACAAGCATGTGTCTAAGGATACACAATCAAGAAGGACACAGATTTTTATAAAAATCAAATAGAAAAACACTAGTAAAATATGTTTAATAGGTTATTTATTATTACAGTGACCTTAATCAAACTATTAAGTGACTTTAATCAAACTAATTATTAAGTGATCTTAATCAAACTAGCTTCTCAGAATTTCAAATTTCTTACAGGCAGAAAGATAATAATCATGTTCACACTTGTAGTTACTCAATAATTTATAGCTATTGCCAACAAAAAGGAACACAGTGAGAAAAAGTAGTATCAATAAAAACAGCAAGCTCTTTCCATTTATATAACCCCAGCAGGGAGTGGAAAATTAATATAATCCTCCCTCTCATGAAGGCAGCCATGATTGCTTTCCATGTCAATTTAAAATCACCTGAGTCTTCTATTTTTCAGATTTTCATGAGAAGTGATTTTTTTCTAACCAGTTTTCTTGACTTACCATTCCTGTTTTCCTTCATCATAAGATGGAGAAATTCTCATACTAGTTTGTGATGAATCACTATTTTGATTTTGTTTCCATGTGTCCCAAAGGCCAGTCTTCTGTGAGGGAGATATGGTTTTGTTTCCTTCCGTCTACTTCCCACAAGTGAGGAAGCCACCTGGGTAGCAGTGACCTTGCTGAGCGCTTCCCCTTGCCCTGGACTGAGAAGGCTGTTCCTTATCAAGCTGGTGCATCTGAGGTGCCTCCTCCAATGTCAGCTGGGTTAGGATGAAAGGGGATTTCATGGCACCCCTTTCTATGGGATCTATGTTTATCATGTCTTTCAGACTCACATGTAGCAGAGAGTTCTTATCTCTGACCTCTTCAAAGTATACACAGGGAAATTTAAACACTTCAAGACATATTTTTTCTTTGATATGGGCTCCAACTATTCATTAAACCGTATTTACTCAGCACTTAAATGTAGTTAGACCACTTAGTAATAGGGATGAGGACTTCCAAGACTTTAAGAATGTAGACTCTTAAAGGAATTTAAGACTTAGAGACTTGGTGCAGCCCTGACTTCACCACTAAAGGTAGTGTCTGTTTGTTCATTGACATTTTTCCATAACTCAAAGATACCTGAGTTCATATGTAAAACCAACCTGAAGATAAATGTGCCCTGAGGATTTCTTTATGCTTAATATTTATTTATTTATTCATTCATGTATTTTTTTGTAGGCCAACTCCACAGGTTGAATGGAACAAATTGGGTGATGACTTACCAAAGAGAAGTGAAACAAAAGAAAATCATGGCAACACATTGAAGATAGAAAATATCTCCCACCTGGACAAAGGAAATTATCGCTGTACAGCCAGCAATTTCTTGGGAACAGCCAGCCATGATTTTCATGTCATAGTAGAAGGTACATTACCCATGGGGATTTATGTTGTAAGTCTAGTAAATGAATTCATATAATTAAAGAATTTTTGCCTATATAGTATAGTATATGTGCTAAGTCCCCTTACCAGTTTCACCTTTTATTTGTAGTGTGTGCTGAATTGTATTACACTTTAGATGATGAGATTTTCATTTACCCCACTGCCCCAGAGCCACACGAAAGGCACGGATGACATGAAAAGGTTTTATGTTAAGGAGTAAACACAGTTTGCATGATTTATTCAAGTATTTATTAAACCTAGTCCTAAATCGTCTTGTTATGAAAAATTATTTTTATTGTAAGGTACATATGCTGATACATAATATTAGCTCACAAAAAATAAGAGAGGAAGCCAACTGTGGTAGCACACACCTGTGATTTTAGCACTTTGGCAAGAGGATAATAAATTCAGTTCCCTGCCTGGCAGCTTAGTGACTTAATGAGGCGTTACTTCAAAATAAAATACAGAGAAAGGGCTGTGAGTGTAGCTCGGTGGGAAGGCCCCAGCTTCAGTAACCACACCATAAAAATGTAAGGATTAAGCGGGAAGAAAGTACTACAGGGCGTCTGGAAAAAGTTTGGCCTTTACTTCCTGATCTTGTCATTAGCTTGCTGTGCCCTTGATCACTTTAGTTCACCTTGGTATCAGTAACTTTCTCATCATTGGATGACTAGAACAGAATGTCGGACACTCAACTCAAGGAAGAAAGGTTTCCCTTGGCTCAGGGTTGTAGAGGATTCAGTCTGTGACTGACTGACTCCAAGGCAGACACAGAAACAGCATGATGGAATGATAGGGTGGGACAACAGCTCACTTCCTGTCAGTAAAGGAAGCAGATAAAGAAGTAAACACACTCTCCAGTAACACACCAAACAAGCCCGCCTTTCTAGCAAAGCATTTAGAGGTGAACGTCTCAGGTGACGAATCCTCTAATGAGTGGACTACTTCTATGATCCAGATCCAGTCATCTCAAAAAATCTCTGCCTCTGAATACTGGAGACTTTCAGATTTCAATCTAAACCATAACACTACACCTCGGTTTTTCCACTAAAGTAATGAGGAAGTCTTAGCTCTATCCTAGAGCCAACCTTTTTGTTTGTTGGTTGGTTGGTTTGCTCTATACCTTGAATTTAAATGATTGTCAATACATTGTTTATGGAGAAATCAGAAAAAAACTATATGTTGTAAACACTGATTCCTTATCAAAAATAGATAAATTACATATGTTCAAATTGTCTCTCTGCAAATCCCTCAACTGAGGTTTTACTATCCTTGCTTTTTATTTATAGAAATAGGTAGGCATGATGATCTCATGTTTTTAAAAAAGGAGCAGCCACAAAATGTAGCTCTGCTTGGAAGAAGTGAAGATTACCTAGCCCTTAGCTGAATGTGATTGATAGAGACTATTTCCTGCGGGTCTGATCACACTGAGACTTTCTATCCATGGTTTAGTTGGCTGTATTGATCAAATTAATGGAATGATTACCGCATTTGTACTCACTTAGCACTGTGTAGGCTTAACTATTGAAAGGAATCGTGTTTCCCAGACTACAATTTAGTGAATCAGCATTTTAGGGCTCCCATTAAATTTGCAATAAAGTTCACCTCTTAGAGCTTCAGTTTGCACAAATGCCATCTAAGGAATGGCCTGTTGTCTTAAGAGAAAAGGAATTCCACTCACAAGTAAATCTTATGATAATTGATTTAGTCATGCTTCTGTTCAGAATAACACTGTGTATCAAAATATGTCTTACTAGTTAAGATTGTACATGTATTATTAGTTAAGAGTATTACTAGATAAGGTTGGAAAAACCAAACACCAAAAATGAGAATTTCATTATCTTTAATTTGAAGGGTAGAAACCCATATTGGAGAAAAATTAATATTATGCATTAACATCAACATCTGGCAAAAATAGTATATCTCACTGACAAATTATCCACTAAGAAATTCATAAATATATCAAAATAGAAAGGTATTAAAATAGCACCTGAAGTATTCTGAGTTCAGAAATCCAAGTATAATCTCAATTAGTTAATTGATTATTTAAAAACAATTTAAAAGCAATCATTTATTAATAATTTTACATTCATAAAATAATTCAAATTTGAACTGAATGCTTTGAAAGATCTACATTGGCTATAATTTTTAAGACATCATTCAATTCTCCTATGTAATTTGGCTATATCCTATAACTCCCTACCCCCCCCCACAGCACACTTACATACCCACAAACTGGACATGTCTAATTGTTAGCAACTTCTACACCAAGTTGCTGACTGTTAGAAATCCTTCCAGATGGCTGGTACATTGTTACAGTAGCTGAATATTTTAACAATCTGGCCATGGTTTTCTTGACTGTAAGGCTGATGCTTTCAAAAGAATCGCAAGGGTTGCAAAAAAAATCAAACACGTAAAAGTAATTATGCAACTTAAAATGTTAACTCCAGGAGTCCAAAGAGCTGTAGGTTTCCTGAATATATTATTCTCACTATCACAAAGCAGCTATTAGCACTATTGAGATGTAAATAATGCTTTTAGGAGAAAAATTTAATCATTTTCCTTTAGTGATGTTACTGCATGTAGTAGGACTTTCTCTTTACTCACGCATATGGACATCGAACTATGATCAAGAAACATTTTACCCTCTCTAAAGTGTAAACGTAGTAATATAGGCTTCATTAATCATCTAGATGAATGAGCTCGCTTTTATTCAATTTCGGTCTTCATTCTTACATTTTCCTTTTCTGGTCTTTTCTTGTATCCTGTTTAGAAATCCAAATTAAATAGAAAGAAGTAACTATAGGAAAAAAGGACACCACTATTATATACATTTGATAATCTGGCCCATTCTGAAAATATTCTTTATGCTAAAGTAAAAGCATAGCTTGTATTTTTTTTCTCCGTGATATGTCTTCCCTAATACAAAACATAATCATAAATGGTGTGAGTTTATAATTTAAACTGCAGAATTCGAACTATGAAATCAAACTATACTTCAAATCCTGCAATATGCATGAACCAAAACAGCCCTGATGTCTTGACTGGGTATAATTATGCTTTCTAGTTACCTATGATATGAATAATTCTAATTGAGTAAAAAGAAATATATTAAAATAGCACCTGAAATATTCTGCTTTCAGAAATCCAAGTATAATCTCACTCGCATTTAACTGATTATTTAAAAAACAATTTAATAGCAATCATTTACTAATAATTTTATGTCCATAAAACAATTCAAATTTTTGTGAATTCTAAAAGGGTGCTGCAAAGTCTAATTCAATTCTGATATTGTTAAAAATTTGCATTTTCAAGAAGGCATCAATTCCTAAAAAGCAGTAACTTTTTATGAACCTAGCAATTTGTTTTTTATGCTATAAATACATTATACATTTTTTTTTGAAAAACGTTTTACCAAAAAATACCAACTGTGTTTTGATTAATGGGAATCAAACTTCCTGTTTTATTTTACCTTTCTTTAAATAGTGATGAACACCTCTTATCAGTTTGATTATGACATTCTGAATATTCACATATTTTTTCTTCATTTTTATCAATATGAGGCAGATTTATAATTAAGTTTTTTGTTTACAACTATGATTAAACAAGTAAAGTTTAAACAGATGTAATTTTTGTCACTTGTCTGGGATAATAATACATGGCTTCCCCATAGTGTTTTCAGTTTTCACTGTCTGTCCTCTCTCTTGAATCTTTTCGTCCATTCAATAAATCAACCCTTCAGAACACAATTGCATGTCCAAACATTGAAAAAAATCGTTCATTCTTTTTCCCTGTTTGCTTCTGGCCTCTACCTCAACCATCCCCCAATTTTCACCTCAAAGCTAATGTTCTATAGCTCACTCTCCTTGCTTTACTGTACTAAGTATCAACTGGCTACTATGTTCAATTTATTAATGCATGTAATTTTGAGAGAGTGAATTACTAGAAAGCAGTTACTTCCTCTATTCAAGGTGCCATCTCTCCTCTTTATGTCCTTTTAACGAAAGTCTTTGGGGTTCTAGCCTTGCATTTCAACTTTATAGTACTCTACATGGGTCTGTACCAGACATTATGCCAAACCAAGTAACACTCCACACTGGCTCTTAGGAGATCACCAGTTTGATGACTGTCGCTACTGACTTCCGCTTGTACTGGAAGCAAGGGTGATGTCACGACAGGCTGGCAGTCTCTTTCAAATCACGTAGTAAAGTCTGCCTCTGCTTAATAGCAGGATAATTCTGCAGAAGAAACAGGCAAAAGAAACATAAATACGAATGCCTCCCTTGTCTCAGCATTCAGAAAGCTTATGAAGCAAGGTTAAGGCAAAGTTCAGTGATGATTCCTACTGATTGCGTACAGCTCCTTAGTCAGTTAAATAGATACTGGGAGCTTGGATTTAGAAGAACAAAGCCACACTGATAAGCTGAATTGACCTTGATTTCTATTTCAGGTCCAAACTGATAAGACAGCAGTGAACTAGAATCTTCAGTGCTGCTGTGCACAGATCCATGGAGGGCTGGAACAGTAAATGAGGGTTCTTTACTGATAACCTTGGAAAAACTAGTCATTAATATGGAAGGACTGGATGAGGTGATATCTGGTCTCCTTCCAGTCCTAACATTAACAGATCTTAATGCAGCCACCAAGAGATTGCTGAAATTTGTTGGAAGGGAATAGAGATAATATGAATCGTGATTTCATATACATTAAGAGTTAGAAAAATATCATTACATGATTTGTATTTTTATATTCTCTGGAAGCAGCAGTCAGAGCTTACTACCATAAATACAGTTTTCATGTTCATGGAGTACTTTTCTCTAACTTACTGTGTTTAATGCTATGGTTATCATAAGACAAGAAATAGAGCAATAATATAAAAATCTAAAACAAAACACGTATCACCATTACCTCAAAAACAAATTCAGAGTTTATAATTCAGACAATTGCATTTTAAAATATCACTGTTGGTGGGAGTGTAGACTGGTGCAACCACTGTGGAGGTCAGTCTGGAGGTTCCTCAAAAAGCTGGGTATGGAAGTCCCATTTGACCCAGCTATTCCACTTCTAGGCATATTCCCAGAAGAACTGAAAACATCATACCACAGTGATATATGTGCACCCATG
>PVJX010042457.1:0-14147 GCA_004027295.1 Dolichotis patagonum
CCCAGGTTAGGTAAATAACAATAAGACTGAAGTATGAAAACTTATGCATTGAAATATTTACATGGATTCCAAAAAGTCAAGATTTTTCTTTCTCTTGGAGTTATGTTCTTAGAAACACTAAAATTTAAGGTAGTCTCATAAAAATTGTAGTATGACACACTGGTGGAAGGTGTGTTAATAACAGTTTAGCCATGTGGTGATTGTGGCTAAAGGGAAGTCCTCACATTTTATGGTCTGATGGACCTGGGTCAAAACCCCTGTTCTTCAAGCTAATCATTGTTTGCAGTGCTGAGGTCAATCTCTCCAATCACTCTGAGTTGAATATCTGCAAAATAAGCTGCTTGTTTAAATTTTTAGGAATACCAAATCAAAGAATACTTGTAGTATACTTGACACCATGCCTTGCCCCTGCTAGGTATCAAGGATATGGTTTCTGAAATAAATCCTGTGGTGTCTCCTAGGCTGATCGGAAAGTTAACTACTCTTAAAGAATCCTTTACCGCCATGAAACTACACAAACTTGCCCTTAGATTCAGATGTTATCAGATCAAGGGAAAGGGAAAAATCAGAAGAAATCACCAAAGCCAACTAGTTTCTCAAAACAGACGAAGTTAACCTGAAAAGCATTTATTTGAAACCTGGGAGAGAGGGTTATGTTTCACTGGGAAATTTCTTTCTTCTTTCTCCTTTTTGCTACTAAGTAAGAAATGAGGTTTTGAAAGAAAACGAAAATGCGTTATACTTCTTTGCAGATCTCAGGCCTAATGAATAAATTCAATGCCCCACTTCTTGCTCTATTATTGATATTATTGCTATTTTTCTATGGTACTATATTTGATTCTTTTGACCTATAAAAATGGCAGTTTCCAAAGTTTCAAAGTAATAGATATTATTTCTTTTATGCTACCAAATGTAAACAAAGATCTGTTCTCCTGACACAAAAGAATCCTCATCTAAAGGGCAGGTCTGGGAGACCAGGTTTATGTGGTGTTAGTGTGTTTTTTACCTAGAACAATTCTCTACTTGTACCAATTTCCTTCTTAGCATTTTCCCACCTAGATCATTCCATTCAGGAATGGAGAAATTAAGCAGTATGTTTATAAGCTTGGACTAGTTTCTAACAGTTACAAACAAGTACTTCTCTTTTTTCCCTATACTGGAGATTCAAGCCAAGGCCTTTTATACTGAGCTATATCGTCAGCCCTTTTGCCATTTTTCCTGTTGAAACAGGGTCTTGCTAGATCTCTAGCTGCCTACTCTTAATTAGAACTTGCTAGCCATCTTCCTCAGCTTCCCGGAGTGCTGAGATTACAGGGTCCCCACAACCAGGCCTGGCTGACAGAGGTACTTCTTCATTCAGAAAAAAGCCTTACCTAATAATTGTAGTACTTGGGCTGGATACTGTTTGCCAATACAAAATAAAATCTCAATAACCCATCCTCTGAAGCCGGTTGTGCTGGCTTACTAGGTTGACTTTCTATAGGTTTGGAGTTTGTGAAACACAGTAAAACACCCATAGGGCAGCTCTCTTTGGGACACCTGGCTGATACCAAACAGATCTGAACAGATGAGTCTATGCTATTTCTGGCTCGCCACCTCTGTCAAGGGAGAAGGAGCTGCCCCTGACTCCCTAGTTCCTCAACAATCGCAATGTCTCACAGTTACAAGAAGATCCAGAAATCATGAGACCACATCTCTGCCCAACTGCCAGTGTAAGGATTCCCTACCCCTCCCTAGGGCCATGTCTCAGCTTAACCATCTCCAGGGACAAAGAACTCACTCCTCCTTATATTGCTTGAGAATGTCCTTCCTCTCCACAAAGTGACAGTGTGCAGAGATTGACCACATGGTTTTCTGAGAGAGAGAGAGAGGTGACATTTCTGGTCCTAATTCTCTATATTGCTGGCTGTGTGACCAAGGGCAAAAGCATAACTTCTTGGTGCCTCAGTTTGTTCTCTTCTTAGGGCTGGAAGGAGAATACGTTTAGGACTGACTTTAGAGGGCTGAGGGGAGGTGTTTAAGAAACAACCTACAGAGCACAGCTAGTCTCGGTTATAAGAGTCACTCGATGCCGCATGTTCGTATACCATGACTATTTTTGGTGTAGTTCTACCTTCCAGAGTGACAAAAGCAAATCCAATATAGTTGTCCCTTGGTGTCTGTGGGGCATTGGTTCCAGGGTCTCCTGCAGATACAAACATCCTCAGATACTCAGGTTCTTTATATAAAATGTTGCATTTGCCTATAACTTACATATATCACCCATATCCTTTAAATCATCTATGGATTACTTATATGTAGTACAGTGTAATGTTATGGAATAGTTGTTACATTGTAGTGTTCAGGGGATAATGAGAAGAAAACATGTATATGTTCAATAAAGACGTAATATTTTTGGAATATTTTTCTATTTGAGGTTGATAACATCTGCAGTTATGAAACCTGTGGGTATAGAAAACCAGAGCACATAGAGATCTAGTTTGCATTTACATTTACTTTCTTCATGCATGCCATTGGATAGATGCCTCTCATCTTTGGAGATGGTTTGGCTCCATTTTATCAGCCAAGCTGGGTCTGTGAACCGAGGCTGGGAGGCTGGGCATGTTCTAGAAAGGCCAGGCCTCCATGGGATGACACCACCGGCTGCTCCAAGGGCTTCCCAGGTAGTGCTGCCCATGATACCAGACCACTCCATGGTGAAATTATGGGTTCTTCCCAGTCTGAGCAGGACAAATGAGGACCAACTTTGTCAGAGCAGCAGGAGTTAGGAGGATCATTCCAGATCGGGAGGCACCCCCCTGACTTCAGCAAGCTCCGTTAAATACATACTTCTCTTGAGCCTGGACTTATGTTGCAACAGGATAAAGCTGAGTGATTCGATCTCTGCCTCAAGACAATGCCTTGTGCGCACAGTTTGATGTCTTTATGTGACACTTTGAAGTGTCCGCTGTGGCTGTGGTCCAGTGTAACCACAGTTTGGAAGAATTCCACCTATGGCCCATGTGGGAAAGTCTAGGTTGTCCTTCTTCTCCATTATACCCCACAGGACAAAGTACATCCAAATAGAGCTGGTGAAGGGGAAACTGCTATACTGTGGTACAGAAAGGTTATTAAAACTCAAAAACAATTCCTGGGGAATGTCTTTAGTTTGGTGATCCTTTTCTGACTGCCTTTAAAAAAAATTATTTGGTGGAAAGGGAAGGGAGCCTGAGAGTTTAACAAGACATGGTTCTTGCCTAGCTCTGATTGCATTTTACATCCCTTTACCATGTTTAGTATCCTTAATCTCAGCGGACTTACCATGAGCCTCTGTCTTACCCACTCTTCCTGCCTCAGGACCTTTGCACTTGCCAATCTGTCTTTCAAGAACACTGTTCCCTTATCCATTTTAACTTTTATCTCTTTAGAAAGACTTTCCTTGACTTGTACAAAATAACTTCCTTAGCTTCTCTTCTGTCATCTTGTTGTTTTATTTTTTATTTTTTTTTTAACTCAGTCAGTCTGAAGCCAAGTAGTTATTCATTATCTGTCTCCCTTGGCCAAAACATAGGCTCCCTGAAATTGGAAACCCTACCCACAGAAGGTATTCAAGATATAATATGTTCATAGTCTAAAAACTCTAATGGAAGGAGCATCTTCCACACATTACAAGTCAGGAGAGCTGAGGGAATAAAGCAGAAAATAGAATTGTTAGCTGCCACATTAGCTTGAGATAGAAACACACAGAAAAGCAAAAATTTGAATGCTTAACTATAAAATGCAAACAAAGGCAGTTTTCAAAAGGGAAGGAGATTCTGCCTCACAAAGCAGATGGATTATAAAGCGCCAAGGATGGCAACTTCACGCCCTCCCTGAGACCAGCGCCCAGATCTTGATGTAAGGACAGTGTGACTTTTCAGACCTTCCCAAGAACCCGTCAGCCAGAAACACTTCAAAGGGAAGCACAAAAGCACGTCGCTGCCACAAAGCACCAGTGAATCCCTGCCATGTACAGCAGCTGGGCAGAAGTAGCAACATCTGTTCCCAGCGTGAACCCTATTAGCTTCGTCATTTAGCTTTCAACAGAAGAAAAGTACAATTATGATACATGGGCTTAATCGGTGGCAAGGTAGTAACTCACGCCTCTCAGCAGACTGGGAGCTCAGGAGCAGATGCGGTCACAGGGGGAAGGTCCATGTGCCAGGGGACAAGACACACACTGGCAGGGAGGCAGCAGGGCTGTCACCTGGAGGCAGCCTTGGAGCAACTCAGGCTGCAGAGGCAGGGGTCATCTGGGGACTGGAAGGTGACCAGAAGCGGGAGAGAGGATGAGAAGGAGAGGAGGGGAGGCGAGAGGATGGGAGGCAGGAGAAGGCAGTCACCAGCACCCAGCGGGGCAAGCAAAGCATAAGGGCGAGGGCCAGGGAGGGAGGAGGAAGTCATCCTGCCTGGCTGAGGACACCAGTGCAGGTGTCCCAAGCACTAAAGTGAGGAGCTTGGATCTGGACTGCAGTTCGACCCCCAGGCAAGCTGTCTGACTTCGCTGTGTGTTAGTTTCCTCCAGCAACAGAGGGGAAAAAAGAGCATAGAGTCCACCTGAGAGGGGCTGTGCAAGGCTGTGAGAGTTAGATGTGTGTAAAGGGCTTAGAGCAGCGCTTGGCATGCTGTAAGTTGCCATTCATTATTATTGGTATTAGTAGCACTACTGTTCCTGCTGCTGTCGATATTCCTAAGCCAGGATGCATTTGCTCCTTGCAGCACAAGGACCTAGATCCTAGACTCACTGCAAAGCCACCGAGCCAGTGCTTGGCAGTGAGAGACCCAGCCTCAGCTCCCTGAGTCTCTGGAGCCCGGGCTCCTTACCAGCAATGATGCGGAGTTCAGCGCCACCCTCAGAAGTGCTATTCTGATTATTGCCACTGTAGTGAGAACATCAGAGAAGCAGCACGAGTGAGTGTTTATGTCCTAATTTGTCAAGAGGAAGGCCGAGAGCAGTCCTCTTTCCTAGGCACTGGTGTGACAAGCAACATCTCCTGCACCTAAGGAAACGCTCCTGGGACTGCACAGATGCAGCTTTGGATTCCAGCTGCACTGCAGAGCAGTGAGCACAGAGATGAAGGGCTGCATGCATCTGCGGGAAACAGGATAAGATGCTGCTGTGAGTTGTATCTGGATGTCCCCCCAAAGCCTCATGCGGTCACAGATAGAACTTTTCAGAGGTGATGCTGAGGTTGAGGGTGTGCTGCTGGGATTGATTCATGGAGAGATGCAAGGATTAAGGGTGCCCAGGATAGACAAGAAGGCACAGAAAGAGGGCTGCTGTGGGTGCTTGTTGCCTTGCTACTTGCCCTGCTTTGGCATGGACTGTTCTTCTTTAATGCCCCTCTGCCATGCTACCCTGCCTTGCAGCCAGTCAGCTACGAACTGAAACCTCTATAAACTGTGAGCTACAGTGCATTCTTCCTCCTTTGGCTTTGAGTGTCAGGTATTTTGTCTCAGCTATGAGAAAAGTAACTGAGACAGATGTGCTAGCTCTGTGGTGAAGACTGAGCAGGATGGCGGGAGAGAAGCCCTCAGGTATCTGCCACTCAGTGCACGGCAGCCCTCAGTGTCTCTACAAGATGACACCTACGCTCCCTGTGGGACACACTGAAATGACAGGGAGGGACGGAAATGAAAATAAAAGTGGGCAGGACAGAAAGTCACATTGGGCCAAGGACAAGGTGGCAGCAGGACTGCAGAGCGGGCCATGCTCACTTCACACCTACAAGCTCACAAGCAGAGCGTCAGTGCCCCTGGCAGCAAAGCACGCTGCAATAAAAGGTGACATGATCTGCAGACTTAACTAAATAAGAGGTCAAGGGATTACAGAATGTGTTTTAAAAGGGTTTCTTACCAAATTGTTAAACTTTTTTTAAAAGGCAGGTAAAGAGAGGGAGGAATATGCTACTGATACCCAAAGCTATAGATGCCTGGTGTAGATAAGTGACCCCCCAGGCCTGTGAGTTACAGGATTGGTCCTTATCTGGAGGAGGTAGGATGTTTAGGAGGTAACACAGCATGGCCCACCGTGACCTATCCCTCACTGCTTGTAGCAGTGGACTGGCTAGTGAATGGGTCTCTCGCAGTTTCAACACACAAAATGGTATCGCTGGAACTTGCTGCCAAGAAGCAAGCCCTTCTCCTGCAGCTCTGAGTAAGGAAAGAGATTCTCAGGGTTTGGGGATCCTTTGGGGACCCAGCGCTGCAAACCACAATCGCTCTGCTCTGAGTAACCGGGGCTGCAGAGCAGTGACATCTCATCAGTGTGCATTTTATTCAACTGTTTGCCCCCTGGGTGTGACAGGCTTGGCTGGCATCCTGCTCGGGGCTGGCAACACACATTTCCCCTTCACAGACAAGAGGCCTCGGCTTCCGCTCCTCGTGGGCGCACGTGGTACCACCTGAAGTGCTTCCAGCTCCCTCAGCTCTTCTCCCCGGGGCGGGGGGGGGGCAGGATGAGACACACAGGCCCCCCGGTGCTCACTCCCCTTCTCAGGGCTCTGCTGCCCCAAGGCCGAGGCATTTTGGTCTCTTGAAAGCACAATTTTCCTCTTTTCTCAGTTTTGTTTCCTGTTCTCCATTTAAAAGTCAGCAAGGCAGATGGATAAAGGGAATGGCTTGGCTGGTAGAGAAACACTCACTGCACAGACCTCACGGCAGAGCCAAGTTCCACAGCTGGGAGTGACTGTGCTTTCTTACACGCTGAGCCCAGGTTCTGCAAGTGCATAGCACAGGGTGAGTTCCTGGGTGCTGGTAGACGCTGGGGCACCCGGAGCTCTAAGGCTTCTCTTCAAGTCTTAGTAACAAACAAAACCTCGAATCAAATCATCGCAGGAAAAACAAAAAAGATGATTCACAGGGAAACTGTTGGAGCCAGATAGACATGGGATTTTATCTCCTGATTCTTACACCAACCAGTTGAGGAGTCCTGGATAAGCTACCTGATTTCTCAGAGATTCTGTTTTCCTTATCTGGAAATGAATGTGACTAATTCTACTAATCTCACAGAATTTATGGGGTTAAATGAGATGTGCCACGCTGCTTCACATTAGCTCGTTATACCTAATACCTAGAGAGTGCTTAATGCATGTTATATGTCTTTAGTATTATTACCATCATTTTTTCCATAAAAGCAGTCAAGATATTCACAAGCATGGGACATAGTTTATATCATTTCAAAAACGCTCGTCCCTTCTTCCCTGCCTTCCTTCCCCAGCTGAACCCCAGCAGCTTTCTGTACAAGGGCGACCTTGCTTTTCATTCATTCCTAGATGCTTCCTTAAGGCAAGGACTGAGGCTTTCCTCTCTTGATCACCTTCTTAGTGCCTGGGTGCTCAACTAAGAGCACCTTTCTACTCCCTCCTGAGCAGAATTCTTGCCTTAACTCTGGCAACTTTAAAAAAAAAAAAAAAAAGAACTATTGATTTCATGGGCTGAGATCTTTGAAGATTTTCAAAGTCTCAGAACCACTTCTCAGTCAGAGAAGTTCAAAGAAGGAATTCATTGACTGGCTCATTCCGCTCTCAGACATCATTTCCACTTCAGTGGGGAGAGGCTGGGGAAAGATTATCCACTGGGGAGCTTTTGCATCTTCACAGACCAACTGATATCAGAGGAATGGAACTTCCCCATGGCGTTTCCACTTCAGAACACCAGGAATAGAAAACTCCCCTTCCTGTGGGCCCACAGTGAGCCTAATTCTTACTCTCACAGCAAAGATCATGCAGCAGAGAACAGCAGGGCAGCCTGTGCCACTGGGCCCTGTGTGGGCGAGTCTCGTGCCATGGCCTGGAATTGCCTCCTTTCCATGCCAGGAGGTATGGGACACTGTTGAACCAAGAAGTGGAGGCATCAAAGCTTCAGTGAGCACCTCCAGGGAGCTCGTACTACTCCCACTATCTGGAACAAGCCATTTTTTGTGCTGAAGTAATATTTCTTGGCCTTTTCTGGGCTTCTGGCTGAGACTTACGTGAAAAAAGCCGCCGTTTCAAACCATCGAGAGGACGAGCAGTCAGGCAGCTGTGGCTCCCAACCTCCACAGACAGGAATGGACAAGGCCAGCCAGCTCCCTGCTCGGGTGTGAAGCTGCAGCCCCTTATGCGCAGAGAAGCTGTCCATCACCTTTGCTAAATGGGGAGGATTCAGCCTCCCTCCTCTCTAGGCCATGCAGGCCTCAAATTCTTCACAAGTTTCCCTCAGAGTCACACAAAAATAATCAAGGAGCACTGTAAAAACTCACACTTGCTGATCTTGCAAACTACAAGCTACACTCATGGGTTCTCCAAAATAGGGGCATCTCAGCAACACCAGCAACTGGAGTTATGAGCAGTGGATGAGACTCTGGTGCTCAAGATAAACACAGCCCGAGAGCCCGGGCCGGGGAGGAGGTAACCGAGTTCCCAGAAGAGGCTGCGCCGCCACAGCTAAACAGCTCGAGCACTTGCTCTCAATTACCCACCCCCTGAGTAATTTCAGGAAAATTTATTCTGTAAATTGCAGACCTTTTTTTGACACTTAACTCAGCAAAAAACATTTGTCCAACAGTGATTTCATGTCCGAGTAAACCTGTCATTTTTACCCTTAGTCTTTTATTTCCCATCGTACAAGAAAGGGGTGGGGAAAGACCCGGATATTTTCCAAAAGAAAAATAAACTTTCAAAACTGAAAGATCTGAGTGTTTCACATTTGCTTAAAATGCTGCATTCAACAAGGGGTTCTCGAGTTGGCAATGTGCTTCTCTCCCACATCCCTCCTAAATCACCAGCTCCAGAGACCGTGACTCAGAGAATGTGTAAGCCCCAGCCTCAGTGCATAAACACAGCGTTCCCAAGCCCTGTGTTCTAGATTCCTTGCTAACGCAGTGCAAGCCCAGGTCGGGGCAAATAAGGTAAAGGGACCATTCGAGTTCAACTCCTGACACTGTTCTTTTCCCTGCTGAAGTTTTAGGCACAGGCCAAAGGGCCTGGTTTCTCTATTGTCTCAAACTAAACTGCTGACAACCGAGAAGTATGAACACTTGGCAGAACTTCAAACTCCAACAATGAGCAGGGAGCACAAGGAAACTGTTCAGTGTGGCTTCTCTGTGCCTCTCCTTTTCTACCTTGTGACATTCCAGAGAACTGTGGGCATGCTGTCCATGTGCTTTGGAACCCTGTACAGTAGGGGAAAGATGAGGAACTAGATGGGGACACATTGGAAGCCCCAGCGGCGCAGCCAGGAACAGGTGCCCCCCTTCCAAATTTGAGTCTGCAGCTGATCACCTGCAACTGGAACTGACTGGAATATATTGTCGCATGGGCCATGGTCAGCTAAAAATGTTGCCTGCGTGGAGAGGCCGTCAGTAGTATGGAAAGGCTCCATCTCCCCTGTCCTCTGTAACACCTCCCTTCTCTCTCCGTGACTAGGGTTGCCATGGTTTGATTCCACTGCACTCACCTATTCACCCCACATCCTGCTCTCCTCCCCCACTTCCTGGTCTGTTTCCTCCATGACCCAGATCTTTTCCCACCCCCTCTTCCACCTGAACCCCCTAACTGTGTGTAACACTTCCTTTGGCCTGTCACCGCTCAGTGGTATCCAAATTATCTGATACACTAGTTTTTGCTAACATACCCCCTTCCCAGGCTCATAGGCGTTTTTCAGTTTCTTTGTGGAGAAGGTGTCTCAACCCAAGGATTTTTAAACATAGAAGCCAATGCTTCGTGCTCTGAGGGGGCTGACATTAAATGGGATTGGTCAAGCAGCAGAGCACCGACTGCGACTTTGAGTGAAAGAGCTTAATCGGACCAGGTCATCGGGAAGGGGAGAGACGAGCGGGAACAGCCTTAAGCGCAGCAGCGGAGAATGCTTTTAGGACCTGCTGTGATTCGTACAACAGCTTGCACCTACGTGTTGTCCTCGCCTTACCACTTTCTCCATTTGGCAGTGCTGTCCCCAGCCCCTCTGGGCCACACGCCCTTATAGTGCTCAATCAACAGGCATCTCTTCCTCAGGGAAAGGACTCTGGTTCTGCCTCAGTCACACACCCATTCCTGAGCCAGTCACTCTCACCAGGAGATGTGACAGCAGTTCCATTTCTATTGCTCCTCTGATGAATCATCCTACGGACGGTGGCTTAAAGCAGCACACGTCTTACCTTACGGTTCTAAAGGTCCAATATCCATGGAGGTTTTCCCAAACCAAAATCCAGCGGTTAGAAGGCTGTAGGCTCTGTTTATTTTCTCTCTCACTTGTTGACAGAATTCAGTTCTTTGTGCATATCAGATGGAGGTCCCTACTTTCTTGCTGGTTGTCACCTATGGGCCATTCCCAGCTTCCAGAGGCACCCACATTCTGTGGTTTACTGCCTTTTTCTCCATCTTCAAAGCCAACAATTGTGGGTCAAAGTCTTCCTCATGATTTAAGTATATCCTGTTTCTCTTTTCTATAATCTTGTTTCTTTGATCATTCTGCCTCCTCTTTCACTTTTAACAGCCATATGCTTCTGCTTCTACTGGACCCATGCCGATAAACCAAGATAAAACCTCCATTGGAAAGTCTCCATTCTGATTCCATGAGCAAAGTCTCTTTTGTCACACAATGGTCCTGTGTGTTCATGTCATATTTTTATGTAAATTGACATGAATATATACAATATGTGCTCACAGGTTCTGGGGATAGAACATACCCATGAGCAGACATTATGTAGATGACCACAGGCAGGGTTTGGTCACACATGCACTTGTGTGGACAGGGATGGGCTGTCATGGACTGATATGGGCTGATATGATTGACAGCTCCAACAGAACCACATAGAAATGGGAGGAAGGGGTACCTAGCAATGGACAGGATGCCATCAGCAGAACAAAAAAGAAAAATGATGTCCACTACAAGGCAGGATGGGCCTCTTTACACATTTAAGTAACTGCTCAAAGGTATCTGTGGGCTTTTTAGGTAGCAATCTCAGTGCTAAGTGCCTTAAATACTTTTAATGAGTAATGAATGGCAGGAGAAGCAGGTCGCAAGCAGCAGGTTAAACTGGTACCCAATTTGCCCATCTGCATGTGCTATAACATTTGGGGGCTTAACCATAAAAAACACAAAGGAAACAGAGAGTATTCATAAAGAACTATAAGAATTTGACTCAAGGAATCATGTTCACATCTAGCAACACAGGACAGTCAGGAAGGACGAGGGTTCTGGAATCTGACTGAAGACTCACGTGCTCGGGTAAACAGGGTGGCTGAACAGAGAGGGTTTTGCAAGAGAGACAAATTATTGCATCTGTGGGATGGAGGAGTCTGGATTGTTCCTTGGGATGTGTTAGCTTTCGAAACTCCTGTAACTGGCCATAGGACTTTAAATAAATCTCACTGTGGGTCTGTTTCATCTCCAGTGTAAGTGGTGCTATCAAGGACATTGATGAGGTGACAGCCATCAGCTGCTCTGCCTGACACTGATAGCCAACCACATCCCTTTCCATTAAGTCCTACACATGGCAGCTTTTGAACAGCCACTGCTAATTATCCAAGTCGTAACACCTAGTAAAATCCCTCGGTCATTCTGGACTCGGATCATATCAAAGGTGCTCTGCATATCTGACATTTTATATCATAAGATCCTAACACAGAACAACTGCTTAGGAGCAAGTGAGGCCGCTTTAGGCTCCTGTTTCAAACTCCTGTGTCTGGATTAGGATAAAGCTACCTGGTGGGAAAGGGAAATAGAGCTAAACACCTTCATTATTTCATTATTTCACCTCAGGGATCAAGGACACTTTCAAATTAGATTTTTAAAACATTCCCATTTTAACTGTAAGTCTCAAAATGACATGCACCTGCTTTATAAAAAGGTTAACTGATCGTTGGTGGGTAGATAATTGCCCTGAGATTACATAGGTAAGCAGTCTGGGCTTTCCTTTTAGTTTGTTTTGGTTTTGGCAGAAATAGGTGGTACAGATAAATTGAAAATTTCTATAGATTGGATCCCAAGAAACTCTGAACAGAGATTATCAATAGGAAATTTATCCAGGTGCCATCTCAAGATTATGTGGGAGAAGAAAAAGAAACAGAACTTGTCCTTGGGAAAAAATTTGTGGATTCAGCAAAGGTCTCAGTTCCTGCACAGGGAGATCTGGTGCTGATCTGACCTACCAGAAACGACTGTGGTTAGGACACAGAATAGACCTTTTTTACACATCCACTGATCAGTCAGAGGATGGAGGATTCCCCCAGCTACAAGGATGCCCTCAGTGAAGCAGCGTCCTCTGTAGAAGGCAGCTCCCAGAGCTCACAGGATAGAGCTGCAGCCAGCAGCAGACCTGGACTCTGAAAGAATAGCTCCTTCCATCAAGGAAGATCTGGGCAGAACACACACCCAGGAGTAGAAACAGATGGGATCTTCCTGCATTGTCTCTCTAGGTGATCAGCAGTGGCCACAGGTATAATCGTCTTCTGTCCACTGTCCCTACAGCAGCCGTCCTCTGTGTATCTGGAACAGCCTGAAGCTCCTTCAGTCTTGACCACAAGGCAAGTTTTCTGGTGGTGCTTAGGAAAAGACAAGAATATGACACATAAATGGTATGGAGAATTGTTTCTGGTGGGTAAACATCACGAGTTGTCTTCTGTTAACTTTATATTTTAAAAGCTTATGAGCAAATAACATTTCCCACGTGTTGTAAGTTCTATAGAGACACTATCTTTGCTAGTGCTACTAAATTAAAATATCACAAATGGAGCGACGTAACTAAAGAAACTCATTTTCTCAGCATACTGGAGGCTGAAAATCCAAGAGCAAATGTTGGCAGGTTTGGTTTTCCTGAGGGTTCTCTCAATGCCCACTGTTGCATCTCTGTCTCTTTCTCTTCTTATAAGGCCACTGGTCCTGCTGGACTAATAAGAGTCCACTCCTGAGACGACTGAACCATAATTAGCTCTTCAAAGGCTCCGAATAAAGTCATGTTAGTGGTTAAGACTTCAACATATGAATTTCTCAAGAACACGATTGAGTCCATAGAAGATAGCGTAGAAAAATTCTTTCAATGCACTCTGCCCATTAATCTATAGTAGAAAAATGTTAGTACACAAAACTTTGTACATAGATGCCATGAAAACATGTGTAAGTTTTTTGCTTCTTTCATTTTTGCTTCGTTGTATAGGTCTTAGAAAATTGCAAAGAGAGGATAAATTATCATATTCTTAACAGCTATTAACAATTATTAAAAACCATTGTATTTCCTTTCAGGCTTTCTGTTCTGACACATATAAATTTCTTCTATGAATTAGAAATTATGAACACTATTATGTAACTTTATATTTTTTAAGTACATATTACCAAAAACTTACCCACAGAAAAAGAATACAATATATTAATAATTGAATGTCTAACGTTTTATTTTGGAAGCCATTGCACCAAATATTTGCATGTAAATACTTTCTTATATATCTGCCTTCCTCATTTTTTACTTTAATAGCACATTCTTTTTCTCTCTTGCTCTTCAAATTTTTCATTTCCTTTTAGACCCAGTTTAAATCCTACTTCTTTAAAGCAAGACATTTCTTGTGTCCCTGGAGCACAATAGCTTGGCCTTCCTTTGCTTTTATAGCATGTGTGTTCTGTATTATTTGCTTAATCTCACTTTTCTTGTGATATCTCTTATACTGTACTTTTGTTCTAATCCTGTTTCGCACTACAATTGTAAGCCGCTTGAGTATAAAAACTGTACCTTGTATTTATTGCTTCTCACTCAACATTGATGTTGGTTGATTGATTGATTGGTTTGCTGGTTGGTTTGCTATTTTCTAAAAATTAAGTCTCATGCCCAGTTGTCTGTGAAAATTACTTTTCTCCCCAACTTATCCTTTGGAGGGTACTGATTTGTGACATTTCCACAGCAGGACTAAATTGGAAGCTTTGTGTTCCTTTGTGTTCCCCTTATTTCCCCACTCCATGCGCCTTGACAGCAGGATGGTTCTATTATGTTATGTCCTATTGTGTCTTTATAATGGCTTAATTACTGTGTATGGGCTTCTGACTGAGAACTGGGGAGATGGTAAATCCTATAAATAAAATGTGCTATCAGTGACATTAATACGCTTCCAGATTTAGTTGTGTCTACATTGCACAGGTTCACATTAAAATTCAAAGTG
>PVJX010042458.1:0-14137 GCA_004027295.1 Dolichotis patagonum
AGCATGAATATTTAAAATACATAAAGAAAAATATATATATATATATATATATATATATATATATATATATGGCACAATTTATGTATATGTAAATATATATGTCACAATTTATGTATATATATATATATATATATATATATATATATATATATATATCACAATCAAACGCAGGCAAGTGAAATGAATACACACTCTTTAGAAGAAGAATTTCAATTGCTAAGTACTGTGTAAAGAATGTTCAATATTTTGGCTATTAGAGATAAGCAAGTCAAAGCAAAACTGAGAGTAAATCTTACTCCATGAAAAATCACTACCATCAAAAACTCAAAAAATAACATGCAGTCATTGGGAAAAAAGAACACTTCTACATTGTTTTAGGTAATGTAAGTTAGTTCACCGTTGTAGAAAAGAGTATAAAAATGTCTCAAAGAAACTAAAAGTAGAAATTCCATTCGACTCTGCTATACTTCTGGGTGTTTTCCTGAAGATGTTAAACATATACTTAGTGATAAATGCTTATCCATGTTTATAGCTACATAACCCAACACCTATATTATGGAAATAGCCTACATACCCATCACTAGATGAGCAGATAATAAAATGTGGTAAAATACACCCAATGACATACACATCAATTTTAAAGGATAAATTTGAGTCACTATAAGAAAATGTGTGGATATTGAGACTATAATGCTAAAAGAAATAAAGCAGACACCGAAGGCCAAACATTGTATGGCTTCTCTTAATTCATAACACCAAAGTATAAATAATTTAAAGAGAAGAATAAAATATAAATGATAGGAAATGGGGGATGGTATACTTTGGGCAGATGGTAAGATCTGGGGAAGGGGGCAAATGGGGGAGAGTAGAAAGGGGAAAGTGAATTAAAAATGATTGATATTTGATATGTATATATACCCAATATGCATGTAATCATTATGCATCTAAAACATATGCCAATATAAATAGTTTAGTTGAGAAGGCCCTGCATTGAGTGTCCAAATAGGAAATATATATATGATATTGTAATAATCTCATTTCCTGTATGTTTGCTATTTTTCATCTTGATGTTCTTATTTCATAAAGTAGAATTCAAAAGAAAGCATACTATCTACACTGAATTATTTTAAACTAAGTATGTGCTAATACTGCAAGGCTACTTTGCTTCTAGGATGTGATGATATTAGAAAATAACAATGAAGATGAAATTACATGCCTTATGAAACTTTTCAATTGTAAGAAGCTAAAAATTCTCTAAAATTATAAATGTTTCTGAAATTGTTTTAAGTATTCTATGATAGTCAAAAAGACTCAGAATGTTCTCGTACCATTGCTTCTCAAACTACGTTCCAATGAAATAGCAATGCCACAGTAATCTGAGCCTTACCCTGATTGAATGCATTAGCTATGTCTTTATGATCAGCACGTTGGAGAAATTCTGCTCTAGGTTACAGATCTATAGCCTTTTCTATTAATAGGGCTTCGAGGAGGTAGAGACTAATTTGTTTCAATGTATTTTTATGTTCTTTGACACACATGAGATTTTTATTCATTCTTTACTGGTTTCAATACACAACCATAACTGTCACTGTTCTCACTTTCTTCAACAAAATTTTGTATTCATTGTGATATCCCTTGAGTCTTGACTCTTTCATTTGAATCATCCAGTAAAAGGCTGTTCTTTCCAGTGATATATACATCAGGTTTTAGCCTCTTGCTCTTAAAATATTCAAGTATTGGATTCTTTTCAGGATCCAAGTCTCTTAGAAAAGGATTTATTTTGATCTTATGCATAGTAAGAAGTTAGAAGAGGTTATGTCTTAGGACATAAGCTAAATGAAGGCTTGTCTCATTATCAGATATGTAGGCCTGAGTCAAGCAGGTTGCTCTGAGAATGAATTAGATGATGTCAGAGATGCAAAGGAACAGAACCAAAATGTTTGTCAACAGACCTTGCATATACATGCACTTATGCCATTTTGGGGTCTACCTTTTTGGTTTACTTATATAGTGGAAAAATTTAGGTACATGTGTGCAACAATCAAGAGTCTGTGTGTGAATTCCAGTAAAAGGTTAAGATATGTCCCTCAATACATATTAAAAGAAGGTAAACCTATTTGGGTTCCTATATCTATAGTATTTTGGTCCTGATTACCTACCTTAATGGAAAAATGATGTGGAAAAGAGACAAAAAAATTGTAGGTCATACTCAGAGACAAGTTAAGGTAATCTAAACCTTAACAAAAACTTTGTTAGGATAAAGAAATGTTTTTTATTTACTACTTTTTTCATTTTATTTTCACTTTCACTCATTTCCAATTTATATATTGTTCAATGTATGAAGAAAATCTATGTGATTCTTTCATAAAAGCAAATTTTATCAAAAGGATAAGTAAAGTTTAGTAAAATTATTAGATATGTCTTTAACTCATATTAAGTTGGTATCATATCTGGTATGGATTATATTTTTACTTATCTGAGAACTATATTCAGGTCAAAAGAGAAAATCAGTGGGGTCCATCTTTCTTAAAATTATGTGGTTGTTATTATTTTGTTTATCATCATGATTATTATTTTATAAAGAAAATAATATAATAAAATATGTCTAAGAAAATAAAATCTGTTTCCAAATCATAAAAACAAGTACAGAATTATGTTTTATCTTATATGAACAGAGAAAGAAAGAAAGAGAAAGAGAGAGAGAGAAAGAAAGAAAGAAAGAAAGAAGAAAGAAGAAAGAAAGGAAGGAAGAAAGAAAGAGAAAGAAAGAAAGAAAGAAAGAAAGAAAGAGAAAGAAAGAAAGAAAGAAAGAAAGAAAGAAAGAAAGAAAGAAAGAAAGAAAGAGAAAGCAAGCAAGAAAGAGAGATGACACAAATCTAGAGATAGACTTTTGGAGTCAGTGAAGGTAAACAGGAAATGGGAAGAGAAAGAAGAGGAAATAAGAAAGGAAATTAATCATGTTATATGAATTACATCAAGTTACCAAAATGAGGCCCAGGATTCTGCGTTATTAATGCACACCAATTTTGTGCTCGCTTCGGCAGCACATATACTAAAATTGGAATGCACACCAATTTCTAGATCAATGTTTTTCTGGTTGTGTCAGTTTAAGAAATGTTTTAGTTATGTACATAAGTACTGAATACAACTTTTTGGATACAGAATTCAATGGGCATATTTTTCTGGCTGTGTCAGCTTAAGAAATGTTTTAGTTATGTACATAAGTACTGAATACAACTTTTTGGATCCAGAATTCAATGGGCATATTTTTCTCCTTTCTACAGATACAGTGATTTTTCACATTTAATATCAAATTATAGTAGGGAGAATGAAAGGGATTTATTCCTAGTGATTATAGGACACTTTTTCCTTAGCATTGAATTCCAAAAATATTAAGTTGAGATGATGTTTGCTGTAAGCACTATGGTCAAAAGTCAAGTTATTTATATGGAGGAAAATTTGTGAGCTGTTTCTATGAGGAAGAAAATTATTAAGAAAAGATATAGAATTCAGCAACTTTGTGATATTTTCTTTTCTACACAAGTTATTTGACTTCATTTTGTTGCTTAATGAATTCTTAGTTTTGTTTTTTTTTACATTTTATTTTTATTAATACATAGGAATCATACATATGAATAACTTCAGTGTGATATTTCCACACATGCATACAGCATGCATGAGCTAACCTAATCTAGCTTCTCTTTGTCCACCTTGAGGCTCACCTTTCTCTGCCTCTTAATTCAGACTTATAGAGGTCATATATGATTCCATTTCTCAAAAACACCTAATAGATGTACTGAAATCTTTCCTTTGTCTTTTACAAAATAAAAATAAAAATATAGTGTGGAGATATAGTCCATCTCTAAAATTTCAGAAAACTGTTTCTTTTTCATATGATCCTTGTGAATTTGTTTCTTTCTTCCTATTTATTATTAATTCAATAATTTAAATCATCTATTTTAGATATAAATTTAAGGATAATTTAATATACACAGAAGTTACATCAATAAAAATACTTGTCAGCCCCTTGATAAGAAAGAGGACTAAGGATTTGAGGCTAGTTTTTACATCCTGACACTCCAAATGCATGAAGAAAATCATTTAGTATGATTCTCATTGCCAGAATCATACTAAGTTTTACCTCCATCATTAGAATTTTGTGAAAAACTATTTCTTAGAATGTCATTGGTCATTGCCAATATGTTCATGATCTGGCTTCCTTACTGATGTGTGTGTTAGAGAGTGGACTGAGCCAGCCCCTGGAAGCCTCAACTACTACCATTTCTAAGAGAAATACCTAAATAGTTTTCTTATATTAACTGAAACCCAGGAAAGCAGCAGTGGCAGAGAAATACATCAGTAGCTTTTTTTTTATGACTAGTGTGTTTGCTTCACAGTTCTTGAAGCTTATAAAAATTACTGCTAGATTTTTGCACTAGATTAGCTGCCTAACTTCATTCTTGTTTTTTTCCTCCTCTCTATATTCATATAAATCATTTATTCAGAAGCTGTAAGCATGTGCCAGTATTTCAAGTTAATTGAAAGAAAAAAAAGTCCTAGTGACTTTATTCTCAGAAATAATACAAACTTCACTTTAGCTGATAGAAATATAAATTCAGTGTCCACAAGTAGAATTTTACTAACATGGAAATATGCTATTAATTCACCATTTTTGTTTATATAAACTCTCAAAAAAGTTGTTTTGAGAATTTATTTCCCAACTAGATTGATACATAAGAGGGATAGATGACAAAGGGTGACTCATCTCCTTACTAATAAATAAAGTAATTAAGACAATTTAGCTAAATTAACTTAACCAGTGTTTAAATACACTCTGTCAGACTTCTCTCCCTTGGTGTTATTTTCCTAATGCTATTATTGTTGTTTACAAACTTCATTGCTAACTCTAATATTTTGGAAATCAAAAACCTAAAGCCATTGACTATAACTCAAAATTAAAAAGAAATAAAAATATCCTCTGCTAATATAAGTCCTATTACCTGTAAGTCCTAAGTCGATTTAATAACATTGATAAAAACCCATGCTCTAATGCTTGCCTCTCTGTGGTAGCTGTTCTTAATACTATAATTTTTAGCTAAGTCCACCTTAAGTCCTTTTTGATGAAAAAGAAATGACAGACTAGTGTTTGTACCAATTGTCATGCTGAGAAAAATCAATGATACTTTCTAACTACTCAGAGTGCACATTTTCACTCTTTCAGTGCAACTAAATTTTAAATGTATACACTTCCTGGCCTGCCCTATTTTATCATGAACATGTTAGAGGAAATAGAAGTAAAATTGTGCAAGATAAATCAGCTATCTCAATCATGCACTGATGCTCTTTCTCATACAAGATCAATGAAAATTAGAACTGGCTAGTTCATTGCATTGTTAAGTTTTTAACCAAATGGGAAATATATGTAGAGCATGGGAAATAAAGTGAATTCCCACCAGCAATAGAACAAAATTAGATATAAATTAGCAGAGGACTTTTAAAATTGCATATTTCATCAATGGTTCTTAACTATAATGCCAAAGAAATACAAGCCACACTTAGCTATTATTTTATGGAGTCTTTACATTTTTCCATTCCTATTAAGTCTGGAAGTTGCTGCATACAACGCAGCAGAAATACATAGTGTTAAGAGCCAAAATCAATACCTATACCAAAATTGACATCTGTGCAAAAGAAGTCATTCTTTGTCACAAGATGTATGTTTTACATGTCCCAATAATAGTCAACCAAACTATAAATTCACAAATACATCAGTCTTTATAGATGGATATATAGGTGGCAAAATAACAGATGAATATATTTATAAGAGTGAGAAAAATTTGACATACAACTTTTCCATAAAATATCTGAATATAGTAATTTCCTTAATGACTTAGCAAAGCTAACAATAAAGTTAATATTCATAATTAATATTTAATTCTTCATCTCTATCAGATTCTAGACAGGAAAGCATAGCTCTCACTAGGTAGTTCAATGGCAAATATATAAGTATGAGATAAAACCATGCTTGAGAGCATTTCCATTGAAAGCTAGAATCACAGAGGAAACATCCCACACAAGAGACAACTTTTTGGAAACATTGATTAATTAGAGAAAAGTGGTGAAAAGATTTTGGCTCCTTTCCTCCTCTTCTTTTCCCTAGTTACTGCCAGTACCTCTTCTTGTTTGAACTTAACAGGTGTCCCTTTAAAAAGCGATCCTGAAACATGCAACCTTCACCACTCAGTCCTTGATAATGCATGGGAAAAATAAGGAAGACAGGAACGGATGTGGGGGCAAACAGGAAATGACTGGTTCAGTCTTAGGAATGTGAAAGGAGCAGGCATTCAATAAGAAACTTCAAGGGCCCATAAATAGGGACAAGAATTAAGCCAAGGAAAGTGCTTATAACTTCAATAGATGCTCCACAAAGTATTTAAGAAGAGCTTACAGTCACAAATTGATTTCTAACAATTTTGAGGCAAAAGACATTCTGCCAGTGAAAATTTCTTTCATGCAAAACTGGATGAGACAAAATAAATGAATGTGTTTCAGATAGATTTGCCTTGAAAGAGACATTTTCCTACTCAAATGGCAAGGTTTCCTGAGGAGGAAAAAATAGTTCCCGCTGAGACTCAGAGCGAAAACCACCGAGTGACTGAAGCCTGGGTGTAATTACAGATAGCTCAGTAGAAGCATGAAAAATGGATACGACAGTAAATTCCATTTATAAAGTTTACTTTTATGCAACTTCTCTCTGAAGTCGTTTTAAGGGACTTGAAGCAAAGCCTATACACAGTAAGAGTATAGACTCTCAACATTTGATCCAAAAAAATGAGTACCTAAAATATCCAAAAATTAGTTTTTAAATATTTTCCATGGTAAAATTTGACTTTTGGGCAAAAAAGTCCAAACAACTTGTAGTTTTCATAACCATCATGGGAAAACAAACCACTTTTTAAGCAGAATTATAAGTAATGAAACTAAAGTCCTAAATATTCTCAGTAGACATTCATTTATAAAATACCTTAAAATAAAATCCACATGGAAAAGAAGAATGTATCATATATCATGGAGAGATCTTTCTTATTGTCTCTGAAAAATCTGAACATGTAACACTAATGCACATTTTGGAAATGTCAGCTGTTTAAGAGACTAACTCAATATGACACAAATTAATGCTTCAACTAAACATTTTTATTAAATATTTTAACTAAACATATTTCAAACTGTGCCAGATTATACAGATCTTGTAAATATAAAAATATATTTAAAATATCCAAATAAATTGGTGAAATGCTACATATTATAACCCTTTTAACATCCCTGTTAAATAATTGCATTATGGCCTCTGAATAGGCCCTCATAGAGGAACATAATAAAAGTTATTCTTTCTAGTGTTTCTCAAACACATGTCATCATAGAAAATATTTGAAATGAAAGGAAGTGAATATTCTGTGGACTTGTGTAGTTCACACTGTGGGAAAATATAATCATGTTTCATCTCATGAATAGTTTGGTGATTATCAAAAAAGTACAAAAATAAGGAATTTTGATAAAGATGCAAAAAATTGGGCACTCTTGCATAACATTAACAGGAATGTAAATTAGTACAGTCATCAGGAAAAAAACAGTATGTTAATTTTTCCAAAATCTGCAATTAGAATGAGCACAAAAACCAGCCATCTTATTACCAAATATATATACAAAGAAAATCAAGTCAGTATGCCAGAGAGATACATGCATGGTCATGATTATGGCAGCACTACCATAGTATTCAAGATATGAAATCAACTAAATTTCCATTTATAAATGAGGTAATTTTTGAAATGTGGTATAGATGCCTGATATGGTGATACACACCTTTAATCCCTGCACCAGCAGAAGCTGAAGTTGGATCACAAATGTGAGGCCAGCTTGAGCAACTTGGAAACTTAGGAGATTCTGACTCAAAAATCTGAAGAAGAGCTGTGGATGTAGCTCAGTGTGAAGGTCCTGAGTTCAACTCTTTGTATTGAAACACATACATACACCTTTAAAATATTATATATATGCATAAGAGAATATTATTCAACTATAATATTAAAAATAATTGGTTCTATGTGTGCATGCAAGATGGAATATTAATTGAGAAAATGAAATACTGATACATGCCACAAATCAGATGACCCCAAAACCTTATGTTAAGTGAAAGAAACCAGAAGCTGAATAATTTTATATGGAATGTCTACAGCAGGCACATCTACACAGATGGAATGCAGTTTAAAGTTTGCAATATTGTGCCAGGGATTTATCTCAGTGGCTCAAGCTTGCCTAATAAGCATGAGGTCATGAGTTTGATTCCTGGTACCAAAAAAAAACAAAATGGCTTGCAATACGATGGATTGGGAGAAAGCAGAGTGATCAAGTAATAGTTATCATAAGTTATCACACAGTGATGAAACATTTTTTAGCGTGGAGAGATCTGGTTGACTGCCTAACATGGTGAACATAGGAATTTCCACTAATGTGTATAATTTAATTTGGTTAAGCATATAGTATGCAAATTTACCTCAGCTTTTAAAAGGTCGTTACTGTTTTAGTTGATTGATACATTTATTTATTTATCATTTGTTTGTTTAATTGTTTGTTTCAGGGATCAAACTCACAACATTGCGCTTGCCAGGCAAGCACTTTTACCACTAAGCTAAATCCTGGCATTGATACATTTATTGTAATTCTTGACAAAATTTCCACTAACTTCTTTGCAGATAGTAACAAGCTTATTTTAAAATTTGTATGAACATTCAAAGAATCTAGAATATCCAAAATATAAAAAAATGGAGTTGTAAGAATGCAAACTTCTCCATTTAAAAACTGGTAAAAAGCTACAGTAAAAAACATTTTAAGGCAGTGTACTATATAAAGATAGATATATAGATTAATGGAGAAAAGCCTCACATTCAGAGTAAATAATTTTTGATGAAGGTACTAATCAATTCCATGGGGAAAAGTGTGTTTTCAACAAATGTGAAGTAGGAAGTGTGTTCATCTTAGAAATTATTTGATAAGCAACAACATTCATTTCTATATCTGAGCAATTTTAAGTTACATATAATTAAAGCTTCTACTTTATTCACCTACAATTTCCTACCACATGCTTCTATACATACAACAGTCAGCTCACTAAAATTCCTTCTCTTGTCTACCACTTATCTATCATTGCAAATATTTCAATTTTAATCTGCAAGGCATTCAGGAAGCCTTCTTAGATTAAGACATTCTTTCTCTTCTCCCACATAATGTTTTCAGTGATTCTATTATGGCATGATATTTTGTATTTTCTAACTTACCAGTAATTGTTTCCATTTCACCTGCAGGTCCATTCTATTTATCTTAAGGTAGATTATTTCTTATCTAAATCGCAATTAAATGTATTATAAGTACTTGACAATTTAATTTTATACTTTCTTTGATGCTTAGTGTATATTCAGAAACATAATACACACTTAAAATCCTTGTTAAATATTACTGACCTGGTCACTATAGCATTCCTAGTACATACAGAACTCTTCAATAACCCATAAAATGTGCAAACAAGAAAATAATTGAACTGTTAACATTTTAACTGTTCCATTTTGATTGGGAAAAAATAAAGACTAGAGGATTGTTAAAAAAACAAACAAGACAGAAATTTAGAATATCTAGAAACATGTGTGAATATCATATACATTAGTATAAAATATAATGAATGATGTAGCCTATTTGGGACCCTTGAAGTGAGTTTCCAGTTTGCTGCAAGGTGTTATATTTTATGGCAAAAAAGAAGGAGCAAGAGACAGCAATTCAATGGGAATCTGGGATGGCCAGTTGTTCATGGGGAACTAAAGGCCATGAGGCATCCAGAGCCTCAGTATATACTGATCACCATTCCACTGAGGAAAATGGTGTGGGGATTTCAGATGCATGTGTTGAATAACTGGCTAGACAGGCAAGATTTATAAAAGAGGGAACAAAGCATTCTTGTGAAAGGAGTAGAACATCCAGATTCAGATTGTGATCAATTAATAAACTGTTTTGTAGTGAATTCTGAGAAAGAATTTTCTCTGAAGTCACACTTAGCCAGAGCCTCATGACCTGCTTCTCTGGGCTCAGCAGTGGCTATTTGTGAGGAGCAATGCTAGCCCTGAACACCATCTACTTGCTTCCAGTGATGACACTTACCCAGTCTTGGCTGGACTCACTATGCAAACTGAAAGTCAATTTAGGGAAATCACCTCTATACAGCTGCACTCTTTGCAAATAATCACAATCACATTTAGGTCTTGGAGAGGGCAACATGGTGATCTTCCATACTATCCTTCATTGGAAGTTAATAAAAGATACACAATGCAAACACTAAAAATTACTATACTAAATGTCTCCTATAAATCATGTAACTATAGCCTATTCATTTTACCACAAACAATGAACTAGATATCACAACCACTTCAAAGATAATGGAGACTCTTTGAATATTACCAAATAAGCCACTTTTTAAGAACTAATTTAAGCAGAACCTTAAGCAGGAAAAAAATTCATCATCATGAATATCCAGGACTTGGTAATGCTCAATTGTAAGCATACTCTAACACTTGGCACCATTGAATTGGATGTTACCGAGAGACACATATGAGAGTGCCCTGGAGAAAAGATGGAGCAAGTATTATCAAATTTTGCTCATTTACCAGGAAAATCATTACTAATGTTAAGTTGATCAAACTTGATATAATTACCAAGAAGTTCTGGTGATCCTAACTCAGCCATATAACTTCATCTACTGTCTGAGGATTTTTGTGAGAAAAATAGGTTTTTGAATCTATGGTATTTTTACCATAGATTTTTTAAGCAGAGGATTTAGTAAATGTTTAAACAAAGTGATGCTATACTACTAAACAATGACATGCTAATGCAACAGAGTAAACAATAATCCAGAGGGTTATATATGAAGATATTTAACAATCATTTTTGTTTTCTACTTGTTTTTCACATTTACAAACAACATAACAAAGCTCAGAGATTCACAATCCTACATACACATTGAATCCTGTAAGTGAAATTCAAAAATACAATTAAAATTACATGTGAGACTACCAGAAATCATTGACTAAAAGTCATGGGGGTACAACCTGGACATCAGTTTTAATTAAAAGATTTCTGCAAAATCCCAAAGAAGAGCTAAGATAGAAAGCTGAATAGGATGTAAATATAGTCTCAGGTACACACATCAAATGAGGAAGCCACAGGTAAGAAAAAATTAAAAAGATGTAAAAGTACAAGCCAATGAACAAGTAGGATTCACACTATGGATGTAAGGATGGTTCAGTATATGCAAATCAATAAATGTAACACACCATATCAACAGAGCCAAAGATGAAAATTACATGATCATCTCAACTGTTACAGAAAAATCATTTGACAAAGTCTAACACCTATGCATGAAAACATCCCTACAGAAATTTGGAATAGATGGTCTTTTTCTCATTCGAAAGAAATCCATTTATAACATGTAGCAGCAAACATTAAAATAAACACCCAAAACCAAAAAGCTTTCACTCCAAAATCAAGGAAAAGACAAGGATGTCTATTATCATTGCTCCTATGTGATATAGTTCTAAAACCATTAGACAGAGTAATTAGGCAAGAAAGATAAAAAAAAGTAATGAAGACAGAAAAGAAAGAATTTAAATTGTCATTATTTGCAGATCACATGGTAGTCTACATCAAAGATCCCCAAAACTCCACCAAGAGGCTTCTAGATTAAATAACAAAATTTAGCAGCATAGCTAGATACAAAACCAACACTCAAAAGTCAATAGAATTCCTGTACACAAATAAGAAGGTGACCAAGAGATAAATTAAGGAAGCAGTGTCTTTCACAATAGCATCATAAAAAATGAAATACTTAGGTATCATTCCAACAAAGAAAGTAAATAATCTATCCACTGAAATTATAGTACTATGAAAAAGGAGATCGATCCTGAATATGGTCCTGAGAGCTGAATACTTGCTGTGCCACATTTTCTAGCTCCTAATCCCTGTACCCTGCTTCAGAAAGAACCTGCCAGGCCTCAAGCCATGCAATGGGAAGAGAAGGAGGAGTCCAAAGATGGCAGACCAGTAGGTAGCAGAAGAGGGAACCTGTCTGAGAGAGACAGCTCAAATGCCAGAATAAAACACCCTGGAGAGACTCAAACAGAGAGAGATGAACTCTCACAACCCAGGAAGAAAGTAAAGTGCAAAAAACTGCTCGAATGTGAGGTCCTGGAGCTACCATTAGTAAAGCTAACATCAGCGAGTATGAAGCCCTCCTCGAGCTGCCTGAATCCCTGCAGGAGACCTGACCAAGCAATCTCCAAAGCAACTGGCTTGAGCCGCCAGAGTGTGGAGCTGAGCAGAACTGCACAGAGCTTGCCCAGACTGGCCCTGCATGCAACCCACCCAGAGGCACTGTGAATTTGCACCACAGCCACACTGAAGTTGGAGGTCGAGAAACTCAGCAGTTTTCAGGGACTAGCATCAACATGCAGTGAGTGATGGGAATAAGATCCTCCCACGGGAAAGGGGAAACCGACTGCATGTCATGTTGGATTTGCGCAGGAGAGCCCTAACTCCATAAGGAAGTGGCTAAAGTTGGTTGCTCCCATTGCTGAGCAGATTGGTGGAATCTGCTTGAACTAGGCTGCATCCCTGGTGGGGATCCAGGGAGTCACTACAAATTAATTCCCTGAGATCGGCATACACTGACTCAGTGAAGGCCTGCAAAGCTTGACTGTCCTGGAGGGGAGGACCCAGCACACACTGCCCATGTGTGAACTCTAATCTCTGATAGCCTATTGAAGAGGAAAAAATCTCCTAGCCTGCACTCTCTAGAGGACCCTTAACCAACAAGAAAAGGGGCTGGGAATTACACTGCACACTTGTATGGAAGGAACCAAAAACATGATGAAAGGGAGAAATAAGAAAAAAAACACAGCCCCCAACCCTGAAAACATTGATCCAGGAAAGGTAAATACAAAAGAGATTGAGGGCAGCAAAAATGCAACACCAAACAGCATTAGCGGACATAAAGAGATATCTTCAGGACCTTGTAAGTGGGACCAAAACTGAAATATTAATTCAAATTAAACAAAAGATAAGTAGATTAATAAAAGAAGGGCTGGGCACCTCTCAAGAAGACACAGACAGAAGAATGGAGGAACACAAAAGGAGAGAAACATTTAATGAAGAATACAAAAAGAAACTAGAATTCAAGAAGCAGATTCAAAGAGATTATCAGGAAACTAAAGAATCCATAGAAAGCTGGCAAAACTGCTTGAAAGAAACCAAAGATAGACTATCAAAAATTGAACACACGCTTGCAATGTGCAATCATGTAAGGGAAGATCTCTTAAAAATAACAAGGGAGCAAGCAGTAAAGATACAAAGACTGGAAGACGACAAGAGGATATATAACTTAAGAACAAAGCATGTGAATGAAGAAGCAGGAATCAAATCAGAGGAATTACAAAGGCTATTCACAGAAATTATTAAGGAAAATTTCCCAAGCATAGAAAAAAGAAATGATACACAAATGTATGAAGCATGCAGAACTCTAGCCACCTACAACCAAAACAGAGCTACACCCAGACATATAATAATCAAGATCCCAGAAATTCAATATAAGAACAGAATATTAAAAGCCATCAGAGAAAAGAAACAGATCACCTATAAAGGAAAACCCATCAAAATCACAGCAGACTTCTCAACACAGACCATCAGGTCAATAAGAGCTTAGAGTGAAGTAATTCAAGAGATGAAGGACAACAATCTCCAGCCCAGATTGATGTGTCCTGCAAAACTCTCTCTAGAAATTAATAGAGAAAAAAGATGCTTCCATGACAAAGAGGAACTAGTAGAATTTGTGACCACCAGTCCAAACCTACAAAAAATACTGAAGGACATTCTAGGGAGAGAGAACAAGAATATGAGCATTTCAGGAACAGTGGCAGAGAGCCTCAGTGAATGGGGCAGATAGCGAACTGGAATAGAAAAATAGACAACGAATGGCAGAAAAACATAATAGCAGAAATAAGGCAGAGAAGATTGTCTGTAATCTCTAGTATAGATGGCCTTGAAATAT
>PVJX010042459.1:0-14137 GCA_004027295.1 Dolichotis patagonum
CAGTAGTAAAGCTCCATCCAACTAACTGTAAGACCTTGGTAAGTCTGACAAGAGTGAGGGTGACCCCTTCCTACACACACAGAAAATATCAGGTAGAGTGATGAGAGTGTCGAAAACGAGTCTCCCAAATTGAAGAAAATCAAAAGGGCTTATGAGACATGCAGGCACACAATAGGGACACAGTAGGGCCTCAGCCAACACAAACACTATAGACAGGGAGATTTGATGACATGGAATAACCTGAACACAAAGTACTAGCAGGAACTAAAGCTTGACCTACATCAATAGTACTAGGCTTGTCAACTCAGGAAGAATATAGGACTCACCCAGCAGGCCCTGCAGCAGAAAGTCAGGTGATTGGCCCAGCTATTCATTGTGTGACACAGAAATTTGACAAACAACCTCACATTAGGACCCCAAGATTCACACTACCAACAGTTGACACTAGAGATTCTGAAGGACCAAACACTAACTCGAAAGGGGAAAATGGCAAAATGTGAAAGCAAATTGCAATCTCAAACATCTAGTTCACCAGGAGCAAGTACAGGAGCCACTGAAATAAATGACCCCAAAAACAACACACTGGAAATCTCTGAAAAGATAGTGATTTATATAAAAAACTACTCCATGAGGCCATAGAGGAAATAAAATTAGAAGCACTCTCTCATGTAAAGATAGAAATAACATTAGTAAAGGAGTTGCTGAGCGCAGCTAAAGAAGAAATATAGAAAAAAGTATAGTAGAATTGGAAGCTGATTAAAACCTTGAATGAACAATATAGAAAACAAGCAGAATTCATGAAGCAAACTGAAAGACAACCAAGAAACAAAACCTCTATTCAAAGCATGCAAAACCATTTAAATGAAGCTGAGGATAGGATTTTGGACATTGAGGACAGGATCACAATTAAAGATAATGAAAGGATAAAAGTTTAAAAAATAAAAAAGCAGCAAGAAATGACAATCCAGAAGCTTCAAGATCATGGCAAGAGCAACAATATAAGACTAATGGGTATTAGGACACAGGAGTCAGTGCAAATGATGTAACTAAAATAATCACAGAAGTAACACCAGAAAATTTCCCAAACATGGGGAAAAGAGAAGATAGGCAGATAATAGAGGAATATAGAACACCAAACAGTCACAACCAACATAATCTACACCCAGACACATAATAATTAAGATCTCAGCCATACAGCTTAAAAACAGTATAGTAAAAACTGTTGGAGAAAAGACACAACTAACCTATCAAGAAAAGCCCACTAGAATCACAGCAGAATTTTCAGCACAAAGCCACAAGTCAAGACAAGCTTGGAGTGGGATATTTCGAGCCCAGAAAGAAAACAACATTCAACCCAGACTGATGTACAGAGCAAAACATCCATTCAAATTTAATGGAGTAAACGATACTTCCATGACAAAGAACAACTGAAGAAATGAACAACCTCCAAACCAGCACTAGAAAGAGTATTGAAAGACATACTATACAGAGAGAAAAATGACCACAATCCCCATAACAACAGAAATAAATCACTAGGTAGGACAAGCAATTAAATAAGTGGGAAAAACAGAAAGCAAACTATTGGAACATAACATGGCAAAGTTGAGCCAGTACATTTCAGTGATATCCATAAATGTAAATGGCCTCAATTCAACTATCAAAAGAAATAGGTTGACAGAATGGATCAAGAAACATGATCTCACAATATGCTGTATACAAGAAACACATCTGACCCAAAAGGAAACTCATAGATTAAAAGTCAAAGGATGGAAAGCAGTAGTCCATGAATCAGGAATACAGAAAAAACAAGGGATAGCAATTATATTTGCAGACAATCTGAACTTCAAACCTAAAATTATTAAAAGCGACAAAGAAGGTCACTACATACTAGTAAGTGGAAAAATTCAAGAGGAAGAACTAACAATTATAAATCTGTATACACTAAACACAGGAGCACCCAACTATATAAGACAAGAACTAATGGACATGAAAAACTAAATACACAAGAGGAAAATTGTAACAGATGACCTTAATATCCAAGTGTCACAAAGAAATAGATTAATTAGACAAAATGTCACCAAGGAAATAAAAGAACTGAATCATAACTGTGACCAAATGGACTTAGTAGATGTTAAGAGAGTGTTCCACCCAACCACATTAGAATACATGTTCTTCTCAGCTGTGCATGGGACATTCTCCAAAATAGACCATATATTATCCCATAAAACATTCTTAATTCAAAAGTATTGAAATTATCCGATGTGTAATATCTGACAATAGCATACTGAAATTGGAAATTAATGGCAAAAGAAGTTTCAAACCTGCATAAATACAAGTAAGTTAAATAATAAACTTTTGAACAAACTGTAGGCTACAAGTGAAATTTAGAAAAAATAAACCAATACCTACAATTCAGTGAAAATGTGGAAAAAAACACTGTAATCTGTGGGATGCAATGAAAGCAGTCTTAAGAGGCAAATATATAGCAATAAATTGTCATATCAAGAAAACAGAATGAGCACAAATAAACAACGTAATGCTTCGTCTCAAACTCCGAGAAAAAGAAAAGCAAGTTAAACTCAAAGCTCATAGAAGAGAGGAAATTGTAAAGATTTGAGGAAATTGTAAAGATTTGTAAAGATTGATCAATGCAATTGAAACTAAAAAAATAGTACAAAGAATGAATGAATCAAAAAGATGTTTTGTTGAGAGAATAAACCAAATTGAGAAAACTCTAGCTAACCTTATAAACAAAAAGAAAGAAAAAACCCAAATTCATGCAATAAGACCTGAAAAGGGAACATTACTACAGATCCCATGGAAATTCAAAAGATCATGAATAACTACTTTGAAAATCTCTACTCAAATAGAGTGGAAAATACAAAGGAAAAGGACAGATTTCTAGAAACATATGAACTATCAAAGGTCAACCAAGAAGATATAACAATTTTGAATAACCCAATATCAGCTATTGAAATTGAAATTTAATTTTCAATTCAAATTAATTGAATAATTAAAAAAATAAAAACTTAGCAACAAAGAAATGTCCAGGTGCTCATGGATTCACAGCTGAATTCTACAAGAAATTTAGAGAAGATTTGATGCCAATACTCCTTAAACTCTTCAATGAAATTGAAAAGAGAGAAATTTCTCTTCAAGAAATTGAAAATCATTCCTGGAGGCAAGCATTACTCTCATACCAAAACCAGAGAAAGACCCAACCAAAAAGAAGAACTATAGATGAATCTCACTAATGAACATTGATGCAAAGATTCTCAATAAAATACTGGCAAATATAATGCAACAAATCATCAGAAGATTATACATCACCACCAATTGGATTCATTCCAGGAATGCAGGGATGGTTTAACATATGCAATCAGTAAATGTGATACACCACATCAACAGAACAAAAAAAACAAAAACCACATGGTCATCTCAATAGATGCAGAAAAAGCTTTCGACAAAGTTCAACAACTGTTCATGATAAAAATCCTTCAGAAACTCAGAATACACGGTGTCTACTCATCCATATGAAGACCATCTATGACAAAGAGTCAACATGTATTATACTAAATGGACAAAAACTGAAAGCTTTCCCTTTTAAAATCAGGAAAAAGACAAGGATATCCATTATTACCACTCCTTTTCAATATAGTTCTGGAAACACTAGCTAGGACAATCAGCCAAGAGAGAGAAATAAAAAGAATACAGATAGGAAAGGAAGATGTTAAGTTATCACTATTTGCAGATGACAAGATACTCTATATAGAAGACCCAAAAAGTTCCATTAAAAGACTACTAGAAGAAATAAACAAATTCAGCAGTGTAGCTAGACACAAGTCAATGATCAAAAATCAATATCATTCCTGTACTCAAACAAGAAACTCACCGACAGAGAAATTATGGAAATATTGCCCTTCACCATAATATCTAAAAAAATGAAATGCTCAGGAATTAACTCAACTAAGAATGTAAAAGACCTATATGTTAAAAATTATACTATGCTAAAAATGGAGATTGAAGAAGATACTAGAAAATGGAAGGATATTCTTTGCTCTTGGCTAGGAAGAACCAACATTGTGAAAATGGCCATACTCCCAAACTGTTACACAAATTTAACATAATCCCAATCAAAATACCATTGACATACCTCACAGATTTAGTGAAAACACTCCTAAAATTCATTTGGAACCAGAAGAAAGCTAGGATATCAAAGGCAATTCTGGGCAATAAAGGCAAGGCAGGAGGCATCCCAATTCCTTACTTGAAACTGTACTACAAATCCACAGTTGTAAAATCAGCATAATATTGGCAAAGACATAGACCTGAGGATCAATTGAACAGATTAGAAGATGTAAGTATAAGTACAAAGACACTCAGGCATCTGATATTTGGCAAAGGGCCTTAAACACGTTCACTAGAAAAAGGATATCCTCTTTAATAAATGATGTTGGAAAAATTGGCTCTCCACATGCAGAAGCCTGAAAATAGATCCATGCCTATTTCCATGCACAAAACTAAAGTCTAAGTGGATCAAAGACCTAAACATTAAAAAAGAATCTCTAAATCTACTGGAAGACAATTTAGGTAGAATTCTTGGAGAAATAGTGGTAGGCAGAGAATTCATGAACAAAACACAAACTGCACGGAAACACTTCATAGAATCAACAACTTGGATCTCATTTTATCGCAAACTTTTTGCACTTCCAAAGAAATCATCAAAAGAGATAGAACAGAAAACCCACAGAATGGGAAATAATTTTAGCCAACAACTCCTTAGACAAAGGACTTGTTTCAAGAACATATAAGGAATTCAAAAACATCAAGATCCCTTAATTCAAATGCCCTCTCCAAAAATGGGCATCTGAGATGAACACGCATTTCTTAGATGAAGATATACAAATGGCAAATAAATACTTGAAGAAATTTTCACCATCACTTGTCATTCGAGAAATGCAAATTAAAACAACATTGGCATTTCATCTCACTCCTGAAAGAAAGGCTGCCATCAATAAATCAACTGGTAACAAATGTTGGTGAGGCTGCGGGGGAAAAAGAAACAGCGCTCCACTGTAGTGTAGACTGGTGCACCCATTATGGAAATCAGTATGGAAAATTCTCAGAAGACTAGTATTGGAAGCTCCATCAACCCAGGTATTCCACTCCTGAGTATTTTCCCAGAAAATATGAAAATGTTGTATCACAGTGATATATGTGCACCCATGTTCATAGCAGCACAATTTGTAATAGCTAAATCTTGGAAACAACCAAGATGCCCATCAACTGCAGAGTGGATGAAAAAGATGTGGTATTTTTACACCATGGAATATTACTCAGCTATAAAAAGAATCATCCTGAGGCCATCATAGGGAAATGGAGACAACTTGAGACTATCCTTATTAATGAAATAAATAAGAATCATATTTACACATTGTGTCTCTAGTGTGAAAAGTAACAGGAAATTTAGGAGTAATAAAACACAAAATGTGTAATTGCTAATGTAAAAGAGATAGGAAAAGAAAGTGCTCTAAATGATATAACTGTGTGTATGTTTAAGTGTGTAAGAAAGATGACCATATTACTGTTTTTGTTAGATCATTGAGCAGAACTCTTTGCATTCTCACTGTTTGAATGTCCACTTTTTGTGCTTTAATTTTGTTCAACTATTTCCAACATTACAGTATGTATTTTATCAAGTAGGTATTTCTTAGTGTTTTTTTCTTTTCTTATTTTCTTTGAAATTCTGTATTGTTGCTACCTTTTTTTCTCTTTAAATAAAATTTTTAAAAAATGTGAACCTTATGGTTTACTTTTCATTGAGTAATAATGGCTACATTTATTTAGTGTCAAGTATGCTAAAATGTTCAGAAGCAGATAAATGCATAATAATACTATGTGATAGGTGTTACTAATATTTTATTTTTTTTAAGTTTATAGCAACACTATTTGGTAGGTGTTACTAATATTTTATTTCTTTTAAGTCTTAAATTTTTGTTAGTACATACTAATTATATTCATTTTGCAGAATTGGTTCTTGCACATATCTCATGTCTTTTTACTTCCTTTTCCCCTCCTACTCTACATTTTTTGCAATCTTTCACTTTTGCAAAAGAACTACCTCTGTTTCCTATTATCTATAGTTTTTCACTGTAATTTATTTATACTTTTGGTTTCTCATGCAAGAGAAATCAGGTGATATTTAAGCTTGTATATATGATTTCACTTAAAATTGTTGTCTCAAGATGATAGAAGAAGAAAGTGAATTTGAAGTGAAATTATAGAACTTACCTGGGTTATTTTGGAGTCACAGACCCCGTATCTTATGCATTTTAGATGTAATATTATGTTATATCAAAGTCAAAACTAAAAAAAGAACAATAAAGAGAAAATTGCTGAGGAGAAAATAACATTTGAAAAACAAACTAACATAGACTGAAATGGAGCATGGAATTTTTTTATATGAGTTCCTAATTTCTTTTTTTTTTTTGTACCGGGAATCAGACTCATGTCCTTGTGCTTGCAAGGCAGGGGCTTATGCCCCTGAGCTAAATTCCTAGCCCCAAGTTCCTAATTTCTTTTGTAAGAACATTTTTTCAGAGCTTTTGCATTTTACAAGTGTGTAGAATGATTTATGCTGAAAATAACAGAAAAAAAAAACATGGAACCTACCCAAAACAAACCATGACTCCAATGTCAGTGATGTAACAGAATAGTATAAATCTCTTGGCTCATTAATACCAGTAATGAAATCCTGGGGAGTGATTTCAATGAAGCCTATGGCAAAAGATATCCAAACATTTGTCAAGTCATACCTAAAAAATAAATATTAAATCAATTCCTTTTTTATATGCTGCATACCAATGTGTTTTTACTATTTATTTTCTCTTAATGAGATCTATTTCTATAGAGGCACACTTCATAATGACCACCAACAAAAAACACTGGATAGTTGGCTTTTAATCTTCATAGTATGCTCACAAGAATGTGTTATAATCTTTGATTGACAGAAGTATGATTGCCATAAAATTGTTTTCATTTCAAAAAGGCAGTGAACAAGCAAGTTGTGTGCTTATGACACTTTCCAAGGATTTCAGACAAGAATGGAGAAAACATAATCATAAATGTCAGTAATCTAAGCAGTACTGCTTTTCACACTTATTTACAATCATGCCATGTGTTATCTTGTAACTTTTGGAAATATTTTCTAAAGAATTATTCTTCAAAAATAGTTCATGGGATGCTAATCAAATAAATTATGTTGGAAAATCTCTCTCCAAAGTTTTCTAAATATATGCCTTTCCAGAATATTCTAGCAGTAAATCTAGAAGATTTGATTCTCCTGATACTCCCATTACAATCCTATGCTGGTGTTTTATTGTGTGTGTGTGTGTTTTATTTTTCATTAAACATGAGGGACTGGTATCATCTTTAGGATTTTCCTAGAAGTGGAGGCTAGGTTCATAAAACATATCATATTGATCTATCCAGAGTTTCCAAGGCATTAAATAATGGAAAACAGCCTTCTTGAGATCACATCATAAGCGAATAATAATCCAAAACTTCATACCTGCCAGTGGATGTAGCACTTGAACAAACAGAAGGAAATCAGACTTTTGTAGATTATCACCTTTTGTGGAATTCAAATCATGAAAAATGTACTGCCAACCACTCAGTACTATATTAGTTTTCTATTCGTTATTGCGCTCTGATAAACGGACATGACAAACAACACTACTTGCTTAATACTACATAGACAATTGTAACAGCATGATGCAAAATTTAAGTACTTCCTGTAGTAATCTCATTCATTAATTAGGGAAAGTTCTGATAAATTTTTTTTCATTTATTTCTCTTCTTGCTCTCATCCTTGATATTTCCTCTTTTTAAAGAGTTCAGTTTCTAATTGTTGATTAGTGTGGCAAGAAGCCAACTGAAATCTAAATATCTATGGTGGGAATTTAATCAGAAAAAATGACCTCAAGTATTTCAAGTGAAGTTATACTTCTGTACTGGCTACTTATCACTCAGGTTCTAATTGAAAAAAAAAGGTGTGCTTTGAAAAAGTAGAGAGCCTACGTTGAAATGCTTGCTTGGCAGTGTAGACATCTTGTTACTCTTCAAAATTATTTTGGTACTCGACATTTCCTCATCTGTACATTTAAGAAAATGCTTTATTTGTCTGTGTTCATAGATTGTTGGGAACATCTTCTGAATTTGAAAATGTAAATGTATTTAAAATTCTTCAGTAAAATATCATACTGAGAACTGTATTGAACTGTAGGAAAAGCAATAGGAGCAATAACGGTTTCATTTTCAAATAATTAAAAGGAAATATATTTTAATTATTATTATGAGTAGAGAGTAATTCTCATTAGAGCAAAACCTTAGTGATTGATATTAGAATTAGTGGAGAACAATTTAAAATTAAATTTTCTTTTGTGAAGGGGAATGCTTAAAATCACTGAAATGTTTCTTCTTTTAAATACTCAAAATTTGTGCTATTTAACACACTATCCACCTGACACATGGGGTTATTTACATTAAAAGTATTTAAACTTAAAAGATAGCTCTTCATTTGAACTGCCTGCATCTGTAATAGTAACCAAATAACTGCAAGTGATTACTATTACATCCCACACTAGTAACATACAATATTTCAATGTCTCAAAGTTCTATTGGACAGGGTAACTTCACAGAGAAAGTGTGCTATTTGCTTTGGAATTCAAAACATGCACAAGAGCTTATCAGTCAAAAAGTCGCATGTATTACATGTGAGAGTAAGAATGCACATATTAATAAGACAATATTCTATTAAATAGTGCTAATCTGGAGTCTTAATTGCCCAAAATGCTTGCTTACAGTTTTACTTCAACACCAATTCTATTCATAAAAATTGCAATTTTAAAGTCTAACTCAGATACAATCAGATAATCATGCTTCACACAATATTATATATTAAAAAGTAAACTTTAATGACTTTCTTAAAGTAAACTTTAAGAATTACTTTCTTAAAGTAAACTTTAAGAAATGATGGGGGAAAATAATCTACATTAAATTTTTCACTTCAGTACAATTTGTAAACTTAAACTGAAACAAAATCACAGCTCATAGAATGACACAGAATGTTGGTGATAACTTATTCAACATCATTATAAAAATTTTTAGAAAGCACAAGAAGGAAATTCTTGCTAATAAAATTTCAATTTTAAATTTTTACATGAAATTTTTCAACTTTTATTTTTATTACAATATTTTTGCAATACTTAATGATTAGACACGTAGTGGGGTGTCAGAAGTTGTGCATAACACATTTTTACTTTATTTTCAACCTCTTTCCTTTCTCGCCCTCCCCTCTCACTGTATCCCTTGATCTCCTTGCCATTTGCCAAAGATCTAGCTCCCTGATTTTTGTTATACTACTTTTATTGTACTTTTCTTTCATATTTTGTGTTGCTTAAACAAGAGAAAAATGTGCTATTAAATCTCATTTGTCTGATTTATTTCACTTTACATTTTGGCCTCAAGGTGAAACCATTTTCCTCTAATGACTCAAAATTATTATGTAAATGGCAGAGTAACATTATCCTATGTTTAAAACACAATTTATCCATTTATCTGTTGGTGTATAAATATAAGCTATTTTCAATATTTAGATACTATGAATTGTGCTTTTGTAAACATGTGTATGCATCACTGAAATATGACCAGTATTTTTTCTGTCCTATTTTAAAGACAAAACATAAAAATATGTATTTTATTCCTAATTTTGATATGAATTAGTAAGGTTCATTTAATTCTAATTTCTTCCCATAGGAAATTGAAACTATAGTTTGTTATGAGATGAATCATAAATATATCATCTGTGATGTGTTAATGAAAAATAGGCATTTTACAAAAGGAAATATTTTATTACTACTTAAATATTGAATGGGGTTTAAAGTTTTTGCATGATACATGAAATTGAAGAGAAAATCTCAAATTTTGTCTTTCACTTTTGTTGAGAAATCTATAATGACTGAGATAGAAAATCTTGAAAAATTATTTATATCACATTTCTACAAATAGAAATCATATCAATTTGTCAATACTCAGCTGAAAATCCTACACAAGACACCATTTAAAAACAGTAATAAACTTTTATTGAAGCTCCATAATATATTGTTCATAATGCAAAATTCTTTGTATGACTACCATATAACTTGATTATAATACAGAAGGTAAATTTACATGTTAAAAAAATCAATAAAATATTCATTAAGAAATGCATTCATCAAAATACACAGGTAAGGCTAAGTGCTATGGTACAATGTGATATATTGGAAAACAGGATAAGTTGAGTGCAAATCTAGAGAAAAGATCACATAAGAGCTTCTTTTTATAGTTCTATAATGACAGTTATGACTTTATTCTTTCAGCTCTACTTTATAAGATTCTTTTTCCAATGATTATTAGTTTATGTAGCTATCTCCTTTAAAAAGTCATAAAGAACTGAAAGATAAGGATTTATGTTAGAATGAGTCTCATATTTTATTAACATACCAGGTAATTAATAAAAGTCACCTAAATACTATTTCTTTGAGTATTGGGAATTAATTCCAGTGTCTTTTCACTAAGTACTTTCATAGCACTTTTAAAAATCTTTTGAAACAAGTCCTGCTAATTCACTCAGTTGCACAAGCTTGGTCCACTGAACACTTTCATAATGAGTATGAATGAGCCAGGTAAAATGTGATACAGTTTTAATTAAAAATGGACTGCCACTATTTTATGTGGACTTTTGAAAATAAAACATTCCTAAAATATTGCAGACCCAGATTTTTGTATTCATTTTCTTCTTATTAGGAAGTAATAAGATTTTCAACAGTTCATTACAATATTTGATTAAAGCAGTCTTTGGATTTAAGAATCTTATTTCTTTCTGAGAGAGCAGTGACACTGAAAATAGGGTTTAGGGTTCTTGAATTAAGACTGTTTCCAAGCCATGTTTCTTTTCATGTCTTGTAAATAAAGATCCACCTATCACATACAGATAAATACAGAACAACATTTGTTGAGAGTTTCCAGGATGATTACCACTCAACCAGACTCTTAAATGAAAAGAAAGTACATAATCTGTGTATATATATATATATATATATATATATATATATATATTCCCTCAGTTTGAAACTAATGTATAAAACGTCCTTGCTATATATATCAGCTTGTAATTTTGGTAGGGGTATTTAAAAATAAATGTGCTTTTCTATGAAGGGATGATTTTCCTGCATAACTGATGCAATCACATGTGCAAAGAATTATTTATGGCAAAGAGCCTCGAGAAAGTGATTTTTGAGTTTTCCTGAGGTAGCCAACTAGGGCTGTCTAGGAAGGTTTGCATAACCCATTAATTGAAATGTTCTTGGACACATGTGCAGAACAGTTCCAAGTGTCTCGCATCTGGAATTCCTTTGAGAAATTGAGCAGTTGTGTACAGTATAGCCTAGAACTGACATCAGCTTGAGGAGTGGGAGATACCAAAAGACAGTTACCATTGATCTTCAGGCTATGTTGTTCTTTTGCAATGGTTTGTTCTGATGCTGTAAAGAGTACTTCTGTTCCTACTTTTACTTGGCCCAAACTTGCTCTGCAGAACCTGTTTCTTTCCCTACCTCTAACAAACAAAAAAACTAGCTATCTTTTGCACTTGTCTTAGCTCATTCCTCAATCAGAACAGAAAAAAAAAACCTAGAAACAACCTGTAGAAGGACATTTGGCTATGTTAAAATCTAGTAATACATTTGGCAGTGTCAGGAAGGAGGTAAGATGCTTTTGAACAGATTTATTTGTTTCTGTCTCTCCAAAGTCTATGTCTGAGAAGGACTTTTTTCTTTTCCTCCTTTCTCCACTAAGATGAGAAGTTCAGGATGTTTTCTCATTGTGCTGGACACAGGAAGGGAAGAGCATGGTTTCTGTGTTGTCCTCAGTTGATAACAGGCTGACAGATTAGCCTCAAATTTATCTCCATTCTCCTTTCTTGCCTTTCCTGGTTTCAATCACTCATCTGGGTAGGAATCAGTAAAGCCTTAGAGGGGAGCTTCTTATTAAACAGGTCACCAAACAGATTAGTCATGTTTCATGTGCATTATCTATATTTGAGTATGCTGTTTTGTTCTCATGCTTTTGTTCTCCATGTTATTTTGTTCAGCTTTTTCATCCTTTTGGGAGAAATAGCAATTGGTAATTTTGTCTCCTATTTGAGTAACCAGTTACCCCTTTTTAAACCTTTTTGTGCTCAAAATCTTTTCTGTACTTTTACTCTAGATATTCTTTATCACTGGGTATGCCTAGTGAGTCATTTTCTCGGGGCCTAATTTCATCCCAGTCCACATTTTTGCCATATTCTTCAGCTGTTCTGTTTCAACATGAAAGTTAATCACCTAGATCAGTTTCATAATATGGGTGAGCCACATGGATTCTACCACACGTGTCTGCCATTTTTATACTTCCTACGGGTTGACCACATGGATTTTTCCATGTTTGTTAGCAATTTTGTTTGGTCATGTGATTGTGCCTTGTTTGCTTGTCATTTTCTTGTTTCAACTCATCTCATGGACACCAGGAAATCTCAGCCTTACAGATAAGAGCAGAAGCTTCCACTTTTAGGGATCACATGAGTGTCCTCCCTTCTTTTCTTTTAAATTGGATGAGATATCTTACTTGTGCATTGTAACAGAAATTCAGATAATATAAAAATACCTTCCTGATGGCTTGAGCAGTACAAAATAAGAACAAGTAAAAATCAAACAATAACAAATACTAGCAAATCTGGGGTGAAAAAGTAACTATTCTTAATTGTTATTGGGAACATAAACTACTACAAACATTATTTAAAACAGTGTGAACATTTCTCAAAGAAATGCAATTAGAAATTCTGCATGACCCAGCTATCACCCATCTAGATATATTCCCCCAAAAGCTTAAGTGATATATGCATATCAATATTTATAGCAACACAATTAATAATAGCTAAGTCCTGGAAGCAGCATGTATACACATCAACAGATGACTGGATAAAAATTGGTATCCATATATTTTAGAATACTGACCATTTATAAAGAAGGACAATTTTGAGATATAGGTAGGAAAATAGGTGCATCTGGAAAAATCTGTTGAGTCCAGTATGAAGAAAGGAGTTGTAAGAGATAGGAGATGGATATAGTATAACAGTTTACATTATGATATCATTTTTCATTTTTGACCTAGGTCAGGAATGTGACATGTGGGAATAAGTTTTCAAAAGTCTTTAAAAAGAAACTCTTGAAAAATAGATAATTAAAGAAAAAAATAATCTTAGTGTAAAAAGTGTTTTATTACTTAGCTTATGAGTAAGTTAACTAGCTAGGGAAGGGTCTAAAATAGAGCTGGGTGACCAGATATACTGATAACAATTAAAATAAGAAAGGACTGTGATCTAGAGCTTTAGACCAAGAATGAATTCCCTCAGGTTTAATGTAATGCAGTCCACTCACTTCTAAAATGAGTTGCACCAACTTCCTACTAAACTTCTGAGTTCTGGGGAATACAAAATGTGAAACAGCTGATTTTTTCCCTTGAAAATCCGTGTGTCATTTAAACTCTCCATGTTGAAGAACTTGATGAGAGAGCCTGACATGCAATTGGTTATTTTAAATCCACAGATCTATTGCTATAGGTGGTCACTAAACAAGTGAGGAATGTCCATAATCTGTCAATAAATATTTCTGGATCAAGGCATCTTGCTGCCAATCAAGGCACCTCTTGGAAATCCAGGAGCTATTCTTCTCATTATTATTTCTGACTGAATCTCCCCTAACTTCCTGTCATTAAAATCCACAGTCATTGGTGTGTGTTGAACCATAATCTTAGATCATACAGAGATCCCACCAAGATATATGATTAAAAGCAGGTTAGCATAAATGAGCATCTTACTCTTTGGCAACTATATATTTACTGTGAAGTATGATTCCATTTAGTAAGTAGACAGCTGTTCTTGCTTTTTTCTTGTACAACCTCATAGTCTTATGACTTTTCTATCATTTTCCTCGTGTTAGAGTTGATATGGCCAACAATATACCTCATATAAATTCATGAAGCTTCCTCAGATATTTTACTT
>PVJX010042460.1:0-14137 GCA_004027295.1 Dolichotis patagonum
AGCTTCCCCTGCACAGCCTGTATCCACTCATCTCCTCCACCTGCCCAATGGCACCCTTGCAACCCTTCTGCTGCCCGCCCAGAACTGCTGCCCATCCAGGCTTGTGGTGCACTGACTGTGCCTGATAGGACCCAGCTGCCCTCCTGCTCCCTGAGGGGTGCTTCCCCTTCTGGTTGACATACCACGGGACGCTGCGCTCTGATCCCAGTCAGAGCTGTCTTGGAGCATTGCTAAAAGGACCCTGTGCCCAGACTGGTGGGGTTCAAGGTACCTCATCTGATATTATGAGCTCCAGGGGTTCACTGGGCTGTGAAAACAGATATGGAGCTGAGTCCCGAGAGCCATAGCACCTGTAGGTCCCCCTGAGGGCTGAGCTCACAGCTCCCATGGAGAATTCTGCCTGCGACTGCTGAGCTCCGGACTCTAATCTCAAACCCACAGGGAGATCAACTGCTTCCTCCTTGGACTGAAGGAAAGTGTCCATCAGAATTCATGACTGACACAGCAGGGTCAATGCTCTCCTGAGGACACCGTGGGTCCTGGGTGAACTGAGAGGGAGGGTGTGGCAGGGAGCTGTCCTGGAGAGAAGGAGGTAGTGAGGGGCTGCCCCAGCTTGTTCTGAGCTGAGGCCTTATCAGGACTGTCTCTGAGGACCCTGGCTCTCTGTCTGTATTTCCACTGACTGACTCTCCCACACTTCCCTGTCTCTCATCCTCACTCCCTCCCTGACACCCCAGCCTCTCCCTGGCCGTCAGCTCCTGGGGTCCTCCAGCAAGGGCTGTGCAGAGTCTGGGTCCCTGACTGAGCCCTGGGCTCCTCATCGGTGATCAGGATGTCCAGGGGGTGCCTGGACACGGATCACTCAAAGGAGAGGCTGTGTCCACCATAGCATCCGTAGCAGACCCCACAGGAACTTCTCCCAAGGCCCAGCAGGAAGTCAGCTTGAGAGAGTCCAGCCTGGGGCTGCTGGCTAGGCTCTGGGGCAGGTCACCTGCTTCCAGTTTTGACAGAGCAAATATGACATATTCGAGGTCAGAGCGACACTGGAGGGTCAGATTGTGTCTTGGGGTCAGGAAAGAACCATTCTGGGTCAGGAGGGAGTGCTTCCAGGATAGCCCTGGAGGGAGGTGGAGCTGAGCTGAGGGGCAGATTCCTGCTGCATCCCTACCGTCCTGCCCGTCTGTCACACTCAGGGTCTCAGGTACTGGAGCTGCTCTGGGTCACTGTCAGTACAGAACCCATAGAGTTCATGCTCTGTCAATGGGTTTGGTGACTCAAAAGCTGTTGCATTAAGCAGGACTTTCTCACCTGAGATTAGGAGCTCCAAGGAGTCACTGGGCTCTGACCACACCTGGGGTTTGCTCCTGTAATAGCCATAGCAAGTGAATGTCCAACTATGGCCGGGGGTCACAGGGCCCACAGGGAACAGGGCCTGGACCTGCCCACTGGGATGCTGCTGTGAGTCCAGGTCCAAGGGGAGCTTGTGTTCTCCATCCTTAGTCAGAATGAACCTGTCAAATCCCAGCTGTGCCTCACACTGGAGGGTGATGTTCCCTCCTGAGGTCACCACAGGGCTGGGCAGGGCTGAGAGGCTGGGTCTGCTGTAGATTCCTAGGAGAGAAGGAGGCAGCGTGTGAAATGGACTCACACCTCCTACACTGTCCCCAGGGCTGGGCTGTGAGAGGGGGACACCCCTGAGGGCAGACCCCTTCCTGAGGATAGAGGCTGGGCCTGGGACCCTGAGTGTCCTCTCACCTGTCACCACCAGCTCCAGGGGCACACTGGGCTATGAGGAGCCCCAAAAGGTTCAGTAGTAGCAGTAATATTGCCCTGCATGGTGCTCTGCCATGGATTGGATGGAGAAATTGACTGTGTTCTTGAGTTCCAGTGATGTTTGTCTTGTCCAGAGATATTGGTTCCCTCTTTGTACAGACCATATTCCTGGGCCCCCAGAGTCCATGCACACCAGAGAGTCACATGTTTCCCTCGTGGTATCACAGAGCCTGGCTTAGCCCAGAGCCTGGGTTTGGGCAAGGTCCCTGCTGGCAAACCACAGCTGAGTCCCAGCACATTCCTCCTCCCCTCAGATCCCCACTCTGAGCCCTAGGACCCTCCAAACCACCCTCCCAGAAGCAGCCTACACCTTGTGTGCTTCTAGTAGTGGCTTCTTGATCCTCAGGAGGAGGAGGGACCTGGGACACATGAGGAGATACTCACCTGAGTGCGCCTGGAGGACACTCAGCCCTGGTACAGAGTTCCCTGTGAGAGGTTTGCTCTGGAGCCTGAGCAGGTCCTCTGCTCCCTGGAGCCTCCTGAGCTCTGGGTCTCTGATGGACCAGGGCCTGGCTGTAGGGTCAGGTCTCTCCAAATTCGTTGTCCCCTCCCTCTTCCCCTCTCACCCAGGCAGAGCAGGACCGCGAGGGTGGAGGTCATGGTTACTCCAATTGCTGATCAGAGTTGTGCACAGAGCTGTGACTGCTCTGCCCTGCAGGCCCCATGGAGAAATGCAGTGTGGGAAGCTTGCAGCTGGATGCTGCTCATCACAGGTTTGTCACAGCACCGCCCCACATGACCGGGAACTGCCCTCCCCATCAGCCATCTGCTATGTTGCCAGGTTTGGCTCTGGGGAGGCAGGCATCTAATATGGGAGTTTCCATCCCTTTTGAATCTTCCTGCTTTTTATTCATCTCACTGAGAACCAGGACATAGCAGCAAATAGACTTGATGTCTTCCTGAGCGGACCCTTTCTAGGGCACAGTTCCCAGGGCTGGTACTCTCTCCTGCTTCCCTTAGCCCATCTATCTGCACAGCACAGTGCTACTGATCATGGTGCCAGCTCTGGAGATGCTCTGGGGAAGATGCAGGTTCCTGTTGCAAGTGGAGGAGAGCAAAGACATGCTGAGCCCTGTGTATGCAGCTCACTGGAGCTGCGTCTTGGTAATCATCATGGAGGAGAGAGTGGGCAATAGGGCAGCACTGCTGACTCACTTCCTGGTCCCTGTGTGGGTTTCCTGTGCTAAATCCTCCCCTTCATGGGCTTCCCCATTTCCTTACCAACTGAGTCCACTATTCCTGGGAAGAACTTTCTGAGCCATCCATGCATCCTCTGACCCCTGTATGGATTGCACCTGAGTTTGGTGCTAGCTGACTTCAGTTTATTGCCTGTTTATCATTCTCTATCTTGCCCTGAACTTAGCATCTCTCTCTCTCTCTCTCTCTCTGAGCCTCAGCTTCCTCATCACCAGCCAGCAGCCCTTCACCCCACTTATAAAGAGACATTACAGGGTTTGTGGTCCCTGGACATGTTGGGCCTCAGCCATGGCGAATTTTCAGGGCAGTGAAAGCATGGGTGTGGGACATGGGAGGTCCATGGTGTGAGATCATGCGTGTGCCAGTAGCAGGTCCCTATCTGCTCTGAGCACTTAGAAATGGTCCACATAATACACCTGCAGCTTCCAGGTCATTATGATCATGAAAGTAAAGGCAGGAAGGAAGGTTCTCAAATGAATAAGAAGACAAAGAACAAAGCAGAGAGGCCACTCAACTCTCGTCAAAGAGTCATTGAGGAGAGTTTCCTCCTCTCAGTGGAAGTGGAATTGTGATAGGACATTAGGGCTGGCAAATCTGCTGTGCACAGGGTGTGACCTGTCAATCACTGCTAAGTCACAGCTGCAGAACAGCTTCTGTCCAGCGACTATGATCAGCACTGAGCTACCTTCCGTGTAGGCGCAGTACTCCAGTGTTGTCATACACAGGCCTCATGTATACATGAGGGCAAGGGTTGCATTGCACCAGTCCTGCAGGCACAGCCCAGGCAGGGGCCATGTGAGATGCATGGAGTCACAACAAACAGAATAGGCCATGTGAGATGCATGCAGTAACAACAAACAGAATAAAGAGTAAACAAATACAAAGGAAGCTGTGCAGCCTCCCCCCATGTACCAGCACTGACTCTGTGGGCTGGAGAGAAACAGGAGTGAAGGTATGGTGCTCTCCAGGAAACAGAAGCAACCGAGCTCCCCAGGGAGAACCAGGAGGGTGGTCATGCCCACTTCCCATGAGACAACTGGTATGAGGGCTAGGAGAGAACAACCCCCCACCATAATCAACTGAGTGATTCAGAGGCACACAGGCTGAGATGATGACAACTGAAGTAAAGAAACAACCTAACACTTGTGTTGTTTGATTCAGTTTGCAAACCTGTAGCCAGTAGTCACAGTAATTGCTTAGTGTGTAAAAATATGCAAGATAGTAACTGTCATGGATTTCCTACTGTTTTATCACTGTTTTGTTTTTTTCACTCTATTGTTCTGTTCTATTAAAATACAAGAACTGAAAAATAAAAAAAAGCAAAACCAAGTAAACCTAGAAAATAGCCAAATAATACCAAACCTAATTAAAGCATTCCTGTACTCAAACAACAAACTCACTGAGAAATTAGGGAAAATACATTCTTCACAGAAGCATTTCTTAAAATACTTAGGAATCAATCTAAGAAAAGATTTCAAGAATTTATATATTGAAAGTTACAGTTCTCTGAAATCAAAGGTGATATCACAAAATGAAAAGATACCCCTTGCTCATGGGTAGGAAGAATTAATATAGTCAAATGACCATACTCCCAAAATTGCTATAGAGATTTAATACAATTCTGATCAAAACACCATTACTTTGCCTCAGAGAAGGAGAAAAAAATTCCTAAAATTCACCAGAAACTAGAAGAGATCTAGAATAGCAAAAGAAATTCTGGGTAACATAGGCAAGGCAGGAGGCTTCACAATCCCTGTCTTGAAATTATATTGTAAAGCTACTGTGATTTTTAAAAAAAGCATGTAACTGGCAAAAAAACAAAAAGATTTGAGGATCAATGTGACAGAATAGAAAATGCAGACATAACTACTGCAATTCTACTCAGTCATCTTATCTTCAACCATTGGGCCAAAGAAGTCCCCTGGAAGAAAGAGAGCCTCCACAATAAATGGTGCTGGAAAAAAATGGCTCTCTGTGAGCCACAGACTAAAGGTAGAGATATCTGCATAACCATGCACTAAACTGAATTCAAAGCTGATCAAGGATCTGAATAGTAAAACAGAGACACAAACTTTCCTGGAAGGCAAATAGCTAGGGATCTTGAAGATATAGAATTAGGTAGAGAGTTGCTGAATAAAACCCAGACAGCATGGGAAATACTTCAAAGAATCAGCTACTGGGATCTCATCTTGTTAGAAAGTCTTTATAAAGATTAAAAAAAAATAACCAATGAAGTGAAAAGATAAGCTACCAAATGGGAAAAAAATTTAGCCACTTTTCCATCAGACAAAGACATCTACAAAGATCATATAAAAATTGAAAAGAATCAGACCCCTCAAATTCAAAGGCCCAGTGTAGAGAGGACATCTGAGATGAACACCCAATTTTCAGATGAACAAATATAAACAACAAATGAATATGCAAAGAAATGTTAGACACCACTGGTCATTTGACAAATAAAAATTAGAACACCATCTCACTCCAGAAAGATTTGTTCCCATCCAGCAATCAACCAAAAACAAATGCTGGAGAATCACAGGGGAAAAGGAACCCTTCTCCACTGGGGGTGAAAGTGTAGGCTGCTGCAACCACTATGCAGATCAGTGTGGAGATTCCTCAAAAACTCAGGATTACTGGTCCCATTCCACACAGCTATTCCCCTTCTGGGCACATTCCCAGAAGAACTGAAAACATCATGTCACAGATATATATGTGCACCTACATTTATACCAGTACAATTTGTAATAGCCAGATCTTCAGAACAGCTCAAATCCCCATCAACTGTGGAATGGATAAAAAGATGTGATATTTTTATAGAATGGAGTACTACTCAGCCATAAAGGAAGATAAACTTGAGAGTGATATGTAAATGGGTGTGACTTGAGACAATAGTCATAAGTGGAATAAATAAGACTCATATGTATAAACATCCTATTGTCCCCATGTGTGAGAAACTGAAAGAGTTAATAAGGTCTAAAATGTACAATAGATATTGTGAAATGGGAAGATATTTTTTAAAAGGAAAAATGAAGTAGGATAGGTGAAAAGGGGAAGGACAGTAGGAAAAAGGGAATAAATGCAAGTCAGTTATATTATGAGTCTCCCACAGATCATTAAAAAGGAAGGTTTGTGCCACTACTGATGGGAGACATTTTATTGCCTGCATCTTCTACCCTGATCAACTATAACGATTACAACATGTAAAGTATTTACTGTTATTCTGCCATTATTTCATTATGAAATTTTGCTTCCCTTTTTTCCATCAAATAAAAGCACATCATTTTTATCCATTCATCAGTCGATTGTCTGTTGGGTTTATTTCTAAGATTTACTTATTAGAAACTGTGCTGCTATACACATGTGTGCACATATATCAGTATGATATGAGGCTTTTAATTATTTTGGAATGATAACAAGAAGGTTCAAAGTGGGTCAACTGAGACCTCTAGTTGTGTTTCTTGAGGAATTAGCACATGGATTTGCACAGTGGTAGCTGTGTTATGGTTGAGACCCTGTGTCAGCTTGAGAAGTTTAGAGGCTTAACTAAAGGAGTAGGGAGCCAGGGTCCTTACATTGTAAATATTCTCATCTTGTGCCAGGGGAGGGCACAGAAATCTCGTGAGTGCTACAGCCACCCAGGAGGGAGGAGGTGGTCGGTATAAAATATAAGGGAGGAAAAGAGGCTTCTTCCCCCACTTGTGCTCTGGCTGCCTTTGGTGGCTGCAGCCTTGAAGTGTTGCCCCTGTGGAGGAAATGAACCTGTAAATGTCTACAGAATGTTCCAACCCACAGCACCAGAATTTCACCTTCTTCTGAGCTGCACATTGGGTGTTTTCCAAAAGCAGACCGACCATACACTAGGTCATAGAACATACTTAAGTAAATGCAAAGGAACTGAAATCATCTCATGCATATTATCAGGCCACAGTGCAATGAAATTGGAAATTAATGGCATAAGAAATGGGAAGATATTTTTTAAAATGCAAAAATTTCATAAACATGTAGAAATTAAATTACATTTTCTCAAAAAAACAATGGGTCACAGATGAAATTAAAGAAGAAATTAGACACTTTCTATAAGTAAACCATATTGCAAATACAACAGAATGGAAGTTATGTTGAAAGCAGTTCTAGGAGGGAAATTTATAGTGGTAAGTTACCACATCAGAAAAGCAGAACAAATGCAAATAAATAATCTAAATTTGAAACTCAAATTTTTAAAAAAAAGAAGAGCAAATTAAACAAATGTTCATATGAGGGAGAATGATCAGAGCAGAAATTAATACAATTGAAACTAAGAAAACAAGAAAAATCAATGAATCAAAGAGACGGTTCTTCAAAAGATTAAGTAAAATTGGCAAACATTTAGCCAATCTCATCAAAAATGGTAACAAAAGACTCAAATGCATGCCATTAGGAATGAAAAGAGTGAAATCACAATGAATCCTATATAATTCTGGAAGACCATTCATACCCCTTTATATAACCTGCATTAAAATGACATGGAAAACACAGAAGAAATGCACAGATTCCTTGATACACATAAATTACCAAAGCTGAGTCAAGAAGATATATCAATTTTTAAAAACCCAAAGTCAGTCAATAAAATTGAAGAAATAATTAAAACTTTACCAACAAAAAAAGCCAGGTCCTCATGGATTCACTGTTTTGTTCCATTTAGAGAAGATCTAGTGGCACTGCTCCTCAAATTCTTTAATGAAATTAAGAGGGAAAAAATACTCCCATACTCAACCCTGGAAGCAAGCGTTACTCAGATACCAAAACTACAAAATGACCTAACCAAAATGATCTCCCTAATGAACATGGATGCAACAATTCTCAATAAGAGAAAACTACAAAATGACCTAACCAAAATGATCTCCCTAATGAACATGGATGCAACAATTCTCAATAAGAGAAAACTACAAAATGACCTAACCAAAATGATCTCCCTAATGAACATGGATGCAACAATTCTCAATGAGAGACTAGCAAACAGAGTGCAGAAAATCAACAAGAGGACTACAAACCATGTAAGAATTATTCAACCCACTGATTCAGGAATAGCTCAACATATGCAAATCAATACATGTAGGAAGAGAGCCATGGACAAAACTAGATGACCACCTCAAGAGTACAGAAAAAGCATTTGACTAAGTCCAACCTTCAGTCATAATTTTCAAACAAGAATAGAAAATTGGAATAGGGTCTTTATCTCAATCTGATATATAGCCTTCTGTGACAAGGCTATAGCCAGCATCATACTAAATGGTCAAAAGTGAAAGTTTCCACTCTAAAATCAGGGACAAGACAAGGATGGCCAGCATCACTAGTCTTACTTAACATTGTTCTGGAAACATTAGCTAGAACAATTAGATAAAAGAAAGAAATAAAAAGAATAAGGAGGGGAAAGGCAGAAGCTATATTATCATCACTTGTGGATGACCTGATACTTTACATAGAAGATCCCCAAAATGCCACCAAAACAGTTCTAGACTTAATAATGAAATTCAGTTCATAGCTGGGTACAAAGTCAATTCTCAAATATGAATGTCACTTCTGAAACACCAATAAGAAACTCACTGAGACAGAAAATAGGAAAACTACATCTTTTACAATGTCATCCCAAAACACTGAAAAAGTTTTGGAATCAATCTAAAGAAAGAGGTAAAAGACCTTTACACTGAAAACTGCAGTATTGTAAAAAAAAAATGCGATTGAAATGAACATCAGAAAATGGAGAGATAACCACACACCTCTGCATTAGGAAAGGAAGGCAAAAGAGCTGAATGATCAAACACAGGCCCTGGCATGTACTAGGCAAGTGCTCTGCCACTGAGATACACCTCTAGCCCCTCCATAGATATTTTCCAAGAAAAGCATACTGACACTCAGCAGGTGTGTGAAAAACCTCCAGCATCATTTTTCACTGGGAAGAAAAAAGGTGGAGGCAACAGGCAAACTAACCTGGAGAATGCAAGCGTGCAGCCTGTATGATTTGCAAAAGCCCTGAGGTGTCTGGAAGAGCCTGAAATGGGCCAATCTGCAACTGGGCCAGGGCCAGATGCCTGGCAGCCCCCAGATGGCTTGGGCCCACTCTCGGTGACTGCAGCTGCCTGGGAAACACAAAGGCCATATGCATTCCCATTGCTGTGCACATGGTGGGACACACTAAGGAATTATTTCCAGAGCCATAAGAACCCTTCCCAAATGCCCCACCTTCCATTCATTTCCCCACCGTGCAGCTCCCTGTCTCTCCCCAACAACCTACATCAAAAAGGAATTGAGCACTTGACAGATGAAAACCGGAGTGAGAGAGAAGAGACAAGAAAGAGATGAGGGTCCACTTACGAGAGAAAGAAAAATGTAAACCAGTGAGCACCATCTTGGCCTGAGTTCAAGGAGCTCAGAGAGGAGAAACAAACCACACCCACAGAGCCCTAGCTCCTCACTGACTTTGCCAAAACTCTTAGTTGGTTCTGGGGAGCTGTGGATTCCTTCTGGAGCTTCTTCCCAGGTTGTTGTTGTCCTGAAGAATTTCACCAGGAAACAAAAAACATAAGACAAAAATCTGAAGAGTGAGTGGGCCACTGCAACAGACAGTGCACAGTTGTGACAAGGTTCATGGTGGCTGTCTTCTATCCTACATTCTGACATCAGATCTGAGCCACCACTTCAAAGCCCACAGAAATCACCCACCCAAGCATAAAGGGTAATTTCATTGGTGAGGTTGCTTTGTGTGTGTTGTTTTTCTTTTCTTCTTTGTTTTACTGTTTTTAATCATTTTTCTTTTCCTTTTTGGTTTACATTTATCTAGCACTTTGACCCTAACTCTCTAATTTCATTCATTCTTCTATTAGATGGTTTATTTTACATTTCTCATCTCCTGCTTATCTCTATCTTCATTATTTTAAAATTTTATTTCTCTGCTTTTCTTTTCCTCACCCCTTCCATAGCTACTTTTATTACTTATAAGCCTTATTAATTTTTACCTGTATAGTTGATTCTAGACCATATTATTGAATTGTTTTCTGCCATTAAAGATGTTAGAGTTGATGCACTAAGTATTTGTTGAATGTCAACAATGATTTTGTGGCTCCTTTTGGATGCTAGGATGGGAGGTCACAGGCCCAAGTGTCCTGGCCAGTTGCTCAGTGTGCCATGATGATAGTTGTAGCTGCTCTATGCCCCTGGGCTCTGAGGTAAATTGGGGAGGCAAAGAGAGAGAGCCCAGGTTGCATTTCTGCTCCTTTTTTCTAGGGTGCAGGTGATTCTAGAGTGCAGCAACAGTGCTACTCTTTGGTTTAGGAGCTCTGGGTTCCCTGAAGACAGGCAGATTAAAAACTACTTAGGGTGGACACCTCATCTGATGCCACTGGCCCACCCCTGAACCTAACACTGCTGTTGATCTTTGGCTTCCACCCTTTCTCCCAGAACCTTGGACTAGAGCAGATTAACCATGCTATCTCAATAGGAGACTCATTGGCCCCTCACATAAACAGAAGATCTCAGCAGGCTCCAGTCAGTGTGGTGACTTTGCCCCTAAAATAGAGGTCTGGGTAAATAGGGGCAGTGAAACATCCTCCAACGGTAAGATCTTGGCGAGTTTGGTAAGAGTGAGGGTGAGTCCCTCATCCACCCAAAGAGCATCAGACAGGTTGAGGAGTGTGCCAATAAGGCTTCCTTCAACTTGGAGATAATTAAAAGGGCTTATGACATGCACACACACACAGTAGGGACACAGTAGTGCCTCAGCAACACAAACACTATAGACAAGGAGATTTGGTGACCTGGAATAACTTGAAGACAATAACTTGAACACCAGTAACTAAGAGCTGACCTAGAAGAATAAGACACAACAGGTCCTGCAGGAGGAAATCAGGTGACCGTCTCTCCTCTTCATTGTGGTACTCAGCAATTGGATAAACATCAATCACACAATAGGACCCTAAGATTTACACTACCAACAGTTGAGATTATTGGGGATTGAAAGACCAAATATTTGCCCAAAAGGTGAAAATAACAAAACTAAAAAGCAAAATGCAATCTCAAACATCTAGTCCATCGAGAGCAAGAATAGGTGACAGTGAAACAGAGGGCTTTAAAAGTCATACACCTGAAATCTCTGAAAAGATAGCAAATGAAATAAAGAAACAAATCCATAAGGCTATAGAGAAATGAAATTAGAAATAAAGTCTTAGGTAAAGACAGAAATAACAAACTTGGTAAACAATTTGCTCAACATACCTAGAGAAAAAATAGACAAAAAAAAATACAAGAGCGATTGAAACTTTGAATGAACAATGTAGAAAACAAGCAGAATCCATGAAACAAATTCAAAGAGATATTCTACAAACAAAAATTCTATTGAAAGCTGGAAAAACCATTTAGATGAAGCTGAGGATAGAATTTCAGATCTTGAGGACAGGGTCACAGATAGCAATAATGAAAGGGTAGAACTTACAAAAACAACAAAGCAGCATGAAATGACAATCCAGCCACTTCAAGATGATGCCAAGAGAAACAATGTAAGACTAATAGGCATCCATGAAGATGCAGGAGACAACAGAAAGGACATAACAAAACAATTCACAGAAGTAACAGCAAAGAATTTCCCAAAGATGGGGAAAAAATCTGACATACAAATAAGTGAGGCATATAGAAAGCCAAACAGTCAAAACCAACATGAATCTACACCCAGTCATATAATAACTAAGATCCCAGACATACAGCATAAAAACAGAATACTAAAAGCTGTTATAGAATAGACACAACTCATTTATCAATAGGAGAACTTAACACCCCACTGTCACAAAGAGATAAATCAACTGGACAAAAAAGTCAGCCAAGAAATAACAGAACTGAATCATAGCTGTGAATGAGTGGAATTAGTGGATGTTTACAGAGAGTTCCACCCAACCACATCAGAATATACATTCTTTTCAGCTGCGCATGAGACAGTTTCCAGAATAGACCATATGTTAACTCATAAAACATTCTTAAGTAAATGCAAAGGAAGTGAAATTATCCCATGCATAATATCTGACCACAGTGCACTAAAATTGGAAATCAATGACAAAAACTGCAAAACATGCATAAATACATGGAAATTAAATAAGAACCTTCAGAACAACCAGTGGGTTACAGATGAAATTAAAGAAGAAATAAAACAATTCCGACAATACAATTAAAATGCAGATACAACATACTATAACCAATGAGATGCAATGAAAGCAGTCCTAAAAGGGAAATATATAGCAATAAATAGTCGCATCAGCAGAATGGAATGAGCACAAATAAATAACCTAATGCTACATCTCAAGCTTCTATGAAAGGAAAAGCAAGTCAAACGCAAAGCTCATAGAAGAGAAGAAACTGTAAAGATTGGAGCAGAAATTAATGCAATTGAAACAAAAAAAACAAAGACTTACCAAATCAAAGAGCTGGTTTTTTGAGAGAATAAACAAAATTGACAAACCTCTAACCAACTTTATCAAGAAAACGAAAGAAAAAACTCAAATCCACGCAATAAGGACTTAAAAGAGGGAAAATACTACAGATTAGAAGAAAATTCAAAAGATCATGAACACCTACTTTGAAAATTTCTACTCACATAGAGTGGAAAACAGAGAGGAAATGAACAGATTTCTAGAAACATATGAACTACCAAAGCTCAGTCAGGAAGATATAACAATTTTGAGTAACCCAGTATCAGCTACTGAAATCAAAAGTTTGCTTAAAGACTTACAAACAAAGAAAAGCGTAGGTCCTGATGAATTCACAGCTGAATTCTACAATAAATTTAGAGAAGATTTCATACCAATACTCTTTAAACTCTTCAATGAAATTGTAAGTGAAGGAATCCTCCATAACTCATTCTTAGAGGCAACTATCACTTTGATACCAAAAGCAGAGTAAGAACCAACAAAAAAAGAGAACTATAAGGACTGCATGCCAGGACAGGGGATTGCTTTCCCCAGAAGTTCCTCCGGCCCCAATTCACCACCCCCAGCTTCCGCCTCTCAATTTAGAGAGCCAGGAGCCTGCAGGGGAGTTGGGACTGAGCAAGGTGAGTCCCGGTACCCCAGGGAGAGTTGGAGACCTAAGCTCCAGCAATTGAGTTTGTAGTGAGCTACCAGGACACTGGGCTGTGGCCAGGAGGTTTCAGGGCCTCAGTCCACCATGCCCAGCGACCTTCTTTCAGTCCAAAAGGACAGGGGATTTCTTCCCCAGAGGTTCTTCCAGCCCCAGTTCTCCACATCCAGCTTCTGCCTCTCAATTTAGGGAGCCAGGAGCCTGTAGGGGAGTTGGGACTGTGTGCCAAGACAGGGGATTGTGCCTCTAGAGGTTCCACTGGCCCCAGTTCACCACGCCAAGCTTCTGTCTCTCAATTTAGGGAGCCAAGTGCCTGCAGGACAGTTGGGACTGAGTGAGGTGAGTCCCCATGCCCCTGGGGAGAGTTGGAGACCGGTGATCCTGGCGATTGAGTTTCTAGTGAGCTACCAGGACACTGGACTGGACCCAGCAGGTTCCAGGGCCTCAGTCAACCATGCCCTGCAGCCTTCTTTCAGTTCAGGAGGCGGAGACCATGAAGGGGAACTCTCAGCCCACTTGGGATGGCCTGGGGAGAGCTTAAGACCAGCACTCCCAGCCGTTGACTTCATATACACCCCCCCTAGGTCAGAGGACTGTGCCCCAGAGGTTCTGGCAGCCGCAGTTTACCACGACCAACTTCTACCTCTCAATTTAGGGAGCCAAGAACCTGTGGAGAAGCCAGGACTGCTCCGGGGGCTGAGGGTTCAGGAGGTGATCCACCACACACTCAGAGGAAGCTTTGGAACACTGCTCAAAGCAAAGTAAATACAGAAAAATGACAAAAGGAAAGACCAAAAGGCAGGCTCAAAGATCCAGCCCATCCCAATAAAGCCTAGGAGCCATGTACATAGAAGAAAATAGAAGCCATACACCTGAAATGTCTGAAATGATATCAACTGAAAAAAAGAAGCAACTGGGGAAAGCTATGGAGAAATTCAAATCAGAAATAATTGCCCAGGTAAAAGAAGAAATGATAAAAGTAGTGAAAGAAATAGTAAACACATCTAGTGAA
>PVJX010042461.1:0-14137 GCA_004027295.1 Dolichotis patagonum
GCATATATAATTTTTAATCTGAAAGTTTTACATCACAAAATTCACTTATATTTTCCTTTCTTTGTTTAACTTTTCATGCATTACAGTGTATAACTGTATAGATAAATCTATATTAAGAAATTCTTTAGTGTATCTTCAATGTTTTTGTAATAAACATTTTTCACAATTCTCTTTAAATATAAAAATAATTTAATATTGATCAATGATTGCTAATGTGAACTCATTAATATGAGTAGTATATATATATGTATAGACATGTATAAATCAATAAAAGTTACACATAGCCCATTTCTATATTTTTTCCTTTTTTGTGGCACTACTACTTTTCCATGTTGCCCTCAGTTTCTTTAAAATTTTAAACATATTGTTTATTTTTAGCAATTATCATTTCATGATTATTCTAAAGGTATAATTTGAAAGTATTCTAAATATCACACTTTTAAAGTCTTTACTTTTTTCTTGCAAAAACGTCCCTTCATGTTATATTTAATTAGAGTCACGGCAACTTTGACAAAACTTTTGGATGAGTGTTAACGGGTATGAACTATTTTCTCTTATGCTTTTACATATTTTCTAGAACATAATATTTTTATTAAATATTCTTCCATGAAAATATTTCATAAGTATTTTTGGTACATTTGAGATAAACATAATGATCACATTCACCATAGAGAATATGTACTTGTGCAATAGTATGCTGATTCCTTTTTTCTCCTATTCCTCTCCCCTCTATCAATTCCCCTTCCCCTTCTTATTTACAAAAGTTGTTTCAATTTCATCTTTACTTTCTCATTTGTTTCTTTTCCTTTCCTTCCATTCTCAGTCCTCCTTACTATTTCCCCTTTCCATTTGAATATTTTCTTCCTAATTCACAACAGTATAAATCTCTTAATGGTTGCTATGCAATATCAATTTTCATAAAAATGTTTCATTTTAAATTTTATATTGGAAATTTTGACATCTCTCATGTATTTATATTTTAGTTGGCTCACCCACTTTTTGGTAGGGGTCTTCCTTTATTGAATATTTTTTATGGATTTGTAATATGAATAATTTTTCCATTATGAAATACGAATGTGTGCTTCTTCAGTCAATTTTTTCTTTTTCTTGCTATTTTATTGAATATTTATTTTACCACTTTGGAAGACCAGAATGATATTAAATAATTTTGATCATACACAAAGTGCTCTTTGAGTCTCAGCTTCTTAAGAGTATTTATCCAAAAAATGTACTAACATGTAAAAAGAAAATAAATATTCTGAAGGCTTACAGCTTAAGGCTTTAGATTAGTTCAACAAATATTCACATTAAACATATGTTTATTTCAAATTTCTACCTGATCAAGACTGTCAAAACGGACAAAACCACTGACATCACAAGAACAAAACCCCCTGGATATAAGGCTCAGGGAAGGCTTACTGGTGTGCAGTGTTCCAGTGAAAAATACACACTGGTGATGGCAGGAGTTAGCATTCTTCATGCCTCCACTAAAGAACACAAGGGAGAGCTTGTGCTTTGAGTTCTCTTGCAGTTGACTGTATAGATCTTACTCAATATTATTTTTCTGATGCTAGAAAAAATAAATATAATATTATATGCATGAAGGTAATACAAAAGACATTTCATTCCACAATATGTAGAGGAGATAACTCCCCATTGGAAAGCTTGTACTACTTTTCTTAACACAAGTAGTATAGGATTGGTTTGCAGCAGTTTCCTGTTCAATTCTTTTCTTTAATTTTTTTTTTATTTTTTGGTACTGGGGATTGAACTCACAAATTCATGCTTGCCAGGCAGTCATTTAAGCCACTGAGCGACCTCTCCAGCCCTCCTGTGCAATTTTTGCTGGAAAGAGAGTGAGCTTGTATGCCTGCCCTCCATCCACTCTCATTGTGACTCAATAACATTTCTTTTATGTGAGACCTACGTTTTTCATTAGGATTTTTGCATTGTTTACCTTTATATTTCTTCTTTAGTTATCAAATACTAATTGTATAGATCTCTGTGACACAATGCTATAGATGGATATTTCTTTGCATAATGTAGTGACCAAATCAAGAAGAATGCAGTATCAAACACTAAGTGTCCTGTTGCATACACAGAATGTGGAGAGATTTTGTTTTAATTACTTTCAAACAATAATATTAATATTAAATATCTTTCATAAGTTTCCTGATATCAGCTTTCCATTTGAATAAGTGCATTTTTCTCCTTATAGAAATATAAGAATATTTGAAAAAACTTATTAATATTTGTAATGACTCATTTAAGTTATTTCTTTGTTCAATTTGTTTTGAATATTTACAGCAAGCTCATGTGAATTTTATAGAAAATGTACTTAAATTCTATTGCGTATATTCACTTCCTATTAAGAAACCAACAGGAGAGTACAATGTATGTTTCATTATCAGAAATGAAAACAGAGGCCTTAAGCTGAAATAGGTCATTAGCCCTTTTTGAATTTTTTTGGAAACATATGCTTTCTGAGTGTTAAACTGTCCTGGCTGGGCTTGCATTTGCATTCCGCATTCTTCTGACCACAAACTGTGAGCTATGATTCCATGCATGCAAAACTGTACCTAATTTGGTATTTGGATATAATGGAAGTAATGGATCTGTAAATCCATTTAGAATCAGTATGTATTAGACATATACCTGGCTCGGAGGAATAAAACATAATAAAAATAAATGCTATGAGGACTCAAAAGCAAAAACAAATATATCAGTGATGAAAGAGCAACACATTCAACAGCACCTCACATTGATTTACTTGACCTCCTTCAGAGAAAATGAAAGGTGAGACAGCCACTTGAGTTAAAAGGAAAGCTAAAGAGAATGTCATATTTACACACAAGGGAGTACTACCTTGCCACAAAGAAGGGCAAACTTGAGTCATTTATAGGAAAATAGATGCACCTTGGGACCATAATATTAAGTGAAGTAAATCTGACATGAAGATAAAAGTTGCATAGTTTCTCTTATATGAAAAACTCCCTATAGGAAAAAATAAAAATAATGAATAAGGAAAAGTTGTAACACATAAATTTAATGTAATTCAGCAAAGAAAAATATATCAAAAGTATTCCTTTATTTTGTATAATTTTCCATGTTTTATATGGTTTTCAAACTAATAGTCTGGTTGTCAACGTGTATACACTACATTATATGTAAATGTTTATAAGATAACTAAATATATTGGACCCTGGCACAATTAAAAAGGAGTGGATGGAAGGGGAAATAAATGAAAATGTGTTTCATATACATACTAATTGCCTACAGTGAATGTAAGCTTTATATGCTCCAAACTTGTACTCAGTAATATACTATAAAAGAGAAAGAAAGGCTAGATTACATTGCCCACAGCTGATGATTTCATTACAAGAAGCAAAGAGGAAATCCTTAACCAAATTCAAACTATGAAATATAAGTTAGAGCACTACTTCTGTGAAAAGACAATGATATCAATGAAGGGAGAAGAACATGGTAAATTTGACATTCTTTCTATGATTTACAAAAGAAAATATAGCAAATTATCAATAAAAAGAAACGGTTGAAGAGGTTTATATAGGAAAATATTTTATGACTTTTTGAAAATACAGAACTATAAAGAAAAGTTCAATATTCATTGGGAGATATTTTCAATATAAAGTTTTTTTAATAGTCTAGAAAATCAATTGAAAAGCTGGGCATGTTGAGGCAGACCTTGGAGGCTGAGGCAAAAATTCTTGATTTCGAATGAAGTTGCAACTTAAAAAGACTATTTTAGGGACCCAAGCCTCTCAGACCCGCAGAGTGGCCAGGGCTGTTTGGATCGAAATTCTGCGCAGACCTCCATCTCGGTGTCACTGTTTGGGACTGGTAGGCCCACCCTTCATCCACAGGGAACTGCCTGGAGACCATCATCTGGGCCAGGTCTGTTTGGGCCCGTAGCCCCGCCCTTCAATCCCAGGAAGTCTCCGAGAAAGCAGCATCTCAGCCTGTCTCTTTGGGACCCGAGGCTTTCGGACCTGTAGAGTGGCCTGGGCTGTTTGGATCAAAAGTCTGCGCAGACCTGCAACTCCGCACAATTGTTTGGGACTGGTAGGCCCACCCTTCATCCTCAGGGAACTGCCTGGAGACCGGCATTTGTGACAGGTCTGTCTGGGCCTGTAGCCCCGCCATTTACCCCCAGGAAGTCTCCCACAAAGCAGCATCTCGGCCTGTCTCTTTGGGACCCGAAACCCTCGAACCCGCAGAGGGGCCCGGGCTGTTTGGATTGCGAATATTGTGGAGACTGGCATCTTGGCCAGGTCTGTTTGGGACCGGGAACTTTTCAGAAACCAACATTCTGGCCTGACTCTTTGGGAACTGTAGGCCCTTCACTCGCAGGGAACCTCATGGAGACCTGCTTGGGAAAAAGCATGGTGGCCTGGCTTCCTTGAGATACCACAGTTCCCAGGATGGTCACACCCAGCATTCGCCTTACAACTTAGGGAGCCAGGAGCCCACAGAGGGGAGTTAGGACCCTGTGAGGAAGCCAAGAGCCTGTGGGGGAGCCACTGCCCCTCCAGGAACTGAGGTTGTAAGAGGTAATTCGCCACACATGCAGAGAAAGCTATGGAACACCGCTCAAAGTAAGGAAATATAGAAAAATGACAAAAGGAAAGACCAAAACGCAGGCTCAAAGCCCTAGCGATCCCAAAGAAAGCTTAGAAGCTGTGTACATAAAAGAAAAAAGAAGTCATACACCTGAAATGTCTGAAATGATATCAAATGAAATAAATATGCAAATAGGGAAAGGTATGGAGAAATTCAAACCAGAAATACTGGCCCAGGTAAAAGAAGAATTGATAAAAATAGTGAAAGAAATAGTGAACGCATCTAGTGAAAACAGAGCTAAAAAATTAGAGGAACAAAGCAAACAGATAGAATCCCTCAAAGAACAATATAAGAAACAAACAGATTGCATAAAGCAGATTCAAAGAGATATAAAGGAAATCAAATATTCTATTGAAAGCTGTAAAAACCACCTCAATGAAAGGGAAGATAGAATTTCAGACCTCAAAGATAAGATTGCAGCCAGTGAGCAGGACAGAAAAGACCTTTTATAAATAACAAAGAATCATGAAATAACATTTCAACACCTGCAAGATGATGCAAAGAAAAATAACTAAAGATTAATAGGGATAAATGAAAAAGAAGGGGACAGCCCAAATGATATCAAGAGGATATTTACAGAAGTAATAGCTGAAAACTTCCCAAACATCAGAAGAGAAACTGACATCTGGATAAGTGAAGCATATAGAAATGCAAAAAGCCATAACCAAAATAAAACTAAACCCAGACACATAATAATCACCATTCCAGAAATCCAACATAAGAATAGAATACTAAAAACTGTCAGAGAGAAAAGAGAGATCACCTATAAAGGAAAACCTATCAGAATCACAGCAGACTTCTCAACACAAACAATGAAATCAAGAAGAGCATGGAGTGAAGTATTTCAGATCCTAAAGGAAAACCACTTCCAACTCAGACTGACACACCCTGCAAAACTGTCCTTCAAAATGGATGGAGAAATAAGATACTTCCATGACAAAGAACAGCTGAAGAACTTCATGAACACCAAACCAAACCTACAAAGAATACTGAAAGATATTCTAGATACACATGGGAGAAAACCACCAAGCAAGGCAGACAATTATACTGAAAGGAAAGCTAAAGACAAAACAGCAGAAAGATAACATGTCAACAACAAACCAGTATATAACAGTTACAACCATTAATGTAAATGGCCTCAACTCACCAGTCAAAAGAAACAGACTGGCAGAATGGATCAAGAAATAACATCCAACCATATGCTGTCTACAAGAAACCCATCTAACACAAAAGGACACTAATAGACTGAAAGTCAAGGGATGGAAAACAATAATTCATGCAACAGGAAACAAAAAAAAACCCAGGAGTGGCAATCCTATTTGCAGGCAATGTGAATTTCAAACCAAGAATGATCCAAAGAGATAAAGAAGGTCACTACATACTAGTTAGGGGAAAACTTCAAGACGAAGAGATAACAATCTTAAATATATATGCACCAAATTAGAGACCACCCAGCTTTATAAAGCAAATACAAACAGAAATGAAAAATCAAATAAGCAATAATACAATTATAACAGGAGACTTTAACACAGCATTGACCCAAAGAGACAAATCAACTAGACAGAAAATCAGCAAAGACATAACAGAACTGAATCACTCCTGTGAACAAATGAACTTGATAGATGTATACAGAGTGTTCCATCCAACAACTTCAGAATACACCTTCTTCTCAGCTGTACATGGCACATTCTCTAAAATAGACCATATACTAGCCAACAGAAAATATTTAAGTAAATGCAAAAGAATTCAAATTATCCCATGCATGTTATCGGATCATACTGCTGTGAAACTAGATATTAATGATAAAAGAAATTGAAAAAACCTACAAACACATGGAAACTCAATAATACACTCCTGAGCAATCAGTGGGTCACAGAGTAAATTAAAGAAGAAACTAAACAATATCTACAAGTAAATGAAAATACAGACACAACTTACCAGACTTTGTGGGATGCAATGAAAGCAGTCCTCAGAGGAAAATTTATTGCATTGAGTTCCCACATCAAGAAGACAGAACAAACACAAATAAGCAATCTGATGCTACAACTCAAACATCTAGAAAAAGAAGAGCAAGCCAAGCCCAAAGCCAAAAGAAGGGAGGAAATTATAAAGATTAGAGCAGAAATTTATGCAATAGAGACTAAGAAAGCAGTACAAAGGATCAATGAATCAGAGAGTTGGTTCTTTGAAAGAATAAATAAAATTGATAAGGCCCAGGCCAATCTTATTAAAAGAGGAAAGAAAAAACTCAATTTCATGCAATCAGAAATGAAAAAGGACAAATTACTACAGACTCAGTGGAAATACAGAAGACCATCAACAACTACTTTGAAAACCTCTACTCTCATAGGTTCGATAACATTGAAGAAATAGACAAATTCCTAGATGCAGATGAACTACCAAAGCAGGATCAGGAAGATGTAAAACTGCTAAATAACCCAATTTCTATTACTGAAACGGAAAATGTAATTAAGTCCTTGCCTACAAAGAAGAGTCCAGGCCCAGATGGATTCACTGCAGAATTCTACAAGAAATATAAAGAAGACTTAATTCCAACAATCCTGAAACTCTTCAATGAAATTGAAAGGTAAGCAATTCTGCCTAAATCATTTCTGGAAGTAAATGTCACTCTAGAACCAAAACCAGAGAAAGACTCAACCAAAAAAGAGAACTATAGGCCAATCTCCCTGATGAACATAGATGCAAAAATTCTCAATAAAATATTGGCAAACAGGATGCAGCAAATCATCAAGATTATACACCATGACCAAGTAAGTTTCATCCCAGGAATGCAGGGATGATTCAACATATGCAAAATAATAAATGCAATCCACCATATCAATAGAGCCAAAAGCAAGAACCACATGATCATCTCTATAGATGCAGAAAAAACTTTTGACAAAGTCCAACACTCATTCATGATAAGAACCTTACAGAGAATTGGAATAGAGGGTTATTATCTCAATATGGTAAAGGCCATCCGTAACAAACCAACAGCCAGCATCATATTGAATGGTCAAAAACTGAAAGCCTTTACCTTAAAATCAGGCACAAGACAAGGATGTCCATTATCACCACTGCTATTCAACATAGTACTGGAAATACTAGCCAGAGCAATAAGACAGGAAAGAGAAACAAAAGGAGTAAATACACGAAAAGAGGAAGTTAAATTTTCATTATTTACAGATGACATGATACTTTACGTAGAAGACCCCCAAAACTCTATTGAAAGACTCCTAGATATAATTAACAAATTCAGCAAGGTAGCTGGATACAAAGTCAATACACAAAAATCAATATAATTTCTATACACTAACAACAAATGTACTGAGAAAGAAATAAGAGAAACTACACTCTTTCCACTAGCATCCAAAAAAATGAAATACTTAGCAATTAATCTGACGAAGAAGTAAAAGAGCATACAGGGAAAATTATAATACCCTGAAAAAGGAAATCGAAGAGGACCTCAGAAAATGGAAAGACATATCCTGTTCATGGACAGGAAGAACAAATATTGTAAAAATGCCCATTCTTCCAAAATTACTATACAGATTCAATGCCATCCCAATCAAAATACCACTAACATACCTCATAGATCTACAGAAATCACACCTAAAATTCATCTGGAACCAGAAGAGACCTAGAATAGCAAAGGCAACCCTAAGCAACAAAGGCAAGGCAGGAGGCATCACAATCCCCGACTTAAAATTATACTACAAACTACAGTGATAAAGTCAGTATGGTACTGGGATTGAAACAGACCCGAGGATCAGTGGAATAGATTGGAAAATACAACCACAACCGCAAACTCACTGAACCACCTCATTTTTGATAAAGGGGCCAAACATGCTCGCTGGAAGAATGACAGTCTCTTTAACAAATTGTGCTGGAAAAATTGGCTGTCCATATGCAGAAGACTAAAACTAGACCCATGTGTATCACCATACACTAAACTAAAATCTAAATGGATCAAAGATCTAAATAATAAAACAGAAACACTAAACCTGCTGGAAGACAAAGTAGGTAAAAACCTCAAAGATATAGGGGTAGGAAGAGAATTCATGAATAGGAACCAAAGTACATGGGAAGTACTTCCCAAAATCAATAACTGGGATGACATCTTATTAAAGAGTTTCTGCATGTCAAAAGAGGTTTCCAGCAGAGTGAAAAGAAAACCCACAAATTGGGAAAAAATCTTCATGGACAGCGCCTCAGACAAAGGACTTTTGTCTAGAACTTATAAAGAATTAAAAAACAATCAGACCCTCGTAATTCAAAGACCCAATCAATAATGGGCATCTGAAATGAATACACAGTTCGCAGATGAAGAAACACGAATGGCAAATAAACACATGAAAAAATGTTCATCATCATTAGTCATGAGAGAAATGCAAATTAAAACCACACTGAGATTCCATGTCACTCCAGAAAGAATGGACAAGATAGAAAACACTATCAACAACAAGTGTTGGAGAAGCTGTGGGGAAAAAGGAACACTTCTGCACTGTTGGTGGTAGTGTCAGCTGGTGCAACCACTGTGGAGGTCAGTCTGGAGATTCCTCAAAAAGCTGGGTATGGAAGTCCCATTTGACCCAGCTCTTCTGCTTCTAGGCATATTCCAAGAAGAACTGAAAACATCATACCACGGTGAAACCCATGTTTATAGCAGCACAATTTGTAATAGCCAGATCTTGGAAAGAACCTAAGTGCCCATCAACTGAGGAATGGATAAAAACTTTGTGGCATTTTTATACAATGGAGTACTACTCAGCTATAAAGAATGATCACATTGAGATGTTTATAAATAAATGGACACGACTTGAGACCATTCTCTTAAGTGAAATAAACCAAACTCACAAGGGTAAATATCATATAATCTTCCTAATATGAGATTTGATAAAAGTATATAAGACTTTATGGTAAGCATGAGGCCCCATCTCATAGCTTTGAAGTCTTTCAAAGTTTTAAATCATCAGTTGCAATGGTGTTATCCTGTTTTGTTTGACTATATCATACGTGATGATATGAACAGCTGTTTTGAAGAAAACATTATGACAGGTATTTCTGATTTAATATTATCCTTCTTAGAAGTCCTACCATGCTTTTTTTGTTCTACTACTGTTGATTCTATCTACCACATTGTGTCTTATTGGAATTTGACTATGTGTGATAGTTCAGACAAATTTTTTTCTTTTTTATCAAAAATGAGATATTATAGTACCCATTGATCATTTTCTGTTATTCGGATCAGAAAGCCCTGGAATTCTTTCACTCTATGCATGGCTTTATACTATTGTGTTATGTTTGATATTATTGTATTTGAAACTATGCTGAACTATAGCAGAGTAAGAGATATGGTGTTAGATACTGTTGATGTCCAGTTGACTTAATGTAAAGTACTGTGTTGCCTATGTTGTCCTTTTCTGATCTGCTCGGTACTGCCCCCTTTTGTTTTATTCTCTTTCAAATAAAAAAATAAAAAATAAAAAATAAAATAAAATAAAGAAATAAAAAGACTATTTTAAAAGTAAAAAAAAAATTTAAAATAGGTGTGGATCTAGCTCATTAAAAAAGTCCTGAGTTCAATAATTAGGCCTAAAAAATCTAAGAAAAAAGAAAGAAACAGAAACACAAATGGAGAACATGGCTGCAAAATGCCTATGAATGTCTATGAATGGTGAGTGAATAGGGAAGACATAATCAACTCCAGCTAATGTCAATTTGAATCTCTCAGTGGACTTTGGGAAGTGTAAGAAGTGTCCTGATGACCAGTATGCCAAAGTACAGCAAGACCACTGACTGCAAAAGTCTATGACTTTCCTGGCTTATGAAGATCCCATGGGGATGATGCTGGCTTCCACTACCCTGAGTCTCACTGTCTTCGCAGCTGCTGCCCTTCGGCTCTTTGTGAAGAGCTGAAACACTCCCATTTCAAGATGAGCAACAGGGCTCTCAGCTACATCCTGCTCATGTCACTTATCTTCTGTTTCCTCTGCACTTTACTCTTCATTGGCTGCCCCAACACAGCCACCTGCATCTTCCAGCAGATCCCATTTGCAGTTGTCTTCATTGTGGCTGTTTCCACTATCTTGGCCAAAAACATTTCTGTGGTGCCTGTCTTTAACGTTGCTGCTCCAAGGAGAAGGTTGAGGCAGTTGCTGGTAGCAGGGACTCCTAACTACCTCATTCCCATGTGCTCTCTGATCCAACTCACGGTCACATGTGGAAGGGGACAAATCCACCTTGCACTGACACAGATGCACACTCTGGACCTGTCCACATCATCATCATGTGCAACAAGGACTCCATCACTCTCTTTTACTTTGCTTGGATACCTGTACTCCTTGGTCCTGGTTAGCTTCATGGTGGCCTTCCTGGCCAGGAACCTCCCTGACTCCTTCAATGAAGCTGAGTTCCTGACATTCAACATGCTGATGTTCTTCAGTGTGTGGATCACCTTCCTTCCTGTGTTCCACAGCAGCAAGGGGAAAGTGATGGTGGCCATGGAGGTCTTCATATTGGCCTCTGGTTCAGGACCGCTAGGCTGCATCTTTGTTCCTAAGTGCTACATTACTTTGTTAAGATCAGATAGGAATTTTCTACAGGGATTTTGTGATAAAATTCATTCTGACAAAAATGAAACTTTTTAAACTAGAAAATGTGTTTATCTTAAAATGCATAGTAGCTGTGGAGCAAATCTCTAGCATTTTTTCAGATACATATTACATTACAGCAAGCAAATTAGCAGTGGACTGATTTCTTTCCCTAATAGTACAGATGTTCAAAAGTCTTATAAGAATTACCTTTTCACTTTGAATCTTTGTATAAAATATTTCATTCTTCATAAAATGTGTAATAAATGCTTCTGTCTGTTTATTTTTGATTTGGATACTCACTTTTGATTTGGGCAACCCTTAGTCTTTTCACTATTTTTTATTCATTGTTAATATGGAAGCTTTAATCTGTAGACCACTATATTTCACAGTTTCCTCATGTGTTTCATTACGTCTTTCATTTTTACCAATTACTATGCCGGAAATACACTGATTGTAGTGTATTTTAATACACAGTTTCTTATTTTCTTACTCACTTTTGCCTGTCAATATTTCTGAAGCTATTTTTGCAGAAATTCCTTCTCTTGTTTCATTTAGTATCCAACTCTTGCTTTATCACATAAGAATAGAAATGCTTTTGAAATTAAAATTGCAGTGAATTGAAGTCATGTATTAAACAAGGGATAATTGGTGCTGTGTAGTGAGTTTTAATATCAGTGATGGTTGATTGAATATTTCTCTTTACCTTGTTTAAACACTATTTCCTAATGTGAAACATATGTCCTTATGTCTATACTTATTTTGTATTTGTTATGCAACTTTTATTCTTATAATTGTTCTTGAGTATTTTTAGGGTTTGTTGATAATAGAAAAATTGATTTTTTCTTCTCATGTTTAGAGTATCAAATATTTTAGAGGAAAACAGTTATTTGTTGAAATAAATGACCATATATTTTGGCTCTGTACTGGTTTCTTGAGTCTCTTGTGTTTGCAAACCCATGTGATTTGATGATATTCATTTTCTTCTTTATTCCAGTGTTGTAGTTCCTTTGTGTTTACATTGCTTATATATTGATTTCTTTCCTATATGACCAGATCACCAGAAACATGTTTCTATTACTTATACTTTAAGTGAACAATTTCACAGTTTTACCTCAAATGTAAGTTTATTATTTTTGAAGCTATACTGTAGAACATTCAAAAAGGTGTTTGTGTATTTTTAAATTGGTCTTTATGTTAAAGTAATTTTATCAAAGTAATTATGGCTTGAATTAAATTTATAATTTATCATCACATAAAGCTTAGAAGTTTTGTTAATAATAATTTGGAATACTTATTATCAGGAACATTCTAAATAATTCATTTTTTAAATTATTTTGAATGCATTTGAATTGTTGGAAATTAAACCAAATGTACTCAAATATATATATATCCTTATCCCTTTGTATTTGTTAGTATGAGACAAAACTCAGACTGCCTCAAAAATTCAAAAGATGTGTCTCAGATCACTAATTCTGCAGAATAACACTTATGCATGACCACACATGCCTACATTGATTTGCTTTTCTCATCTGGTTATATGAATTCTTTCTTAAGACAAGTTGTCCCTACCCTATAGCTTACAATTTTCATCTTTATTATGAATTTCTTCTTGGAGTGGGATTAAGGTCAACTGTGTGCAGTCTTTGGAATTGCAGCAAGATTATAGCTTAGATCACTTCAGGCATACTTCATTTTCCAGTGGCTGACACAATTCTTCACAAAAATGAGGTGTTTGGAGAGACTGAATTAGATTTGATATAAGAAGTTATATATAAACATATAACAGCACAATCTAATTACTAATATTTAATCTCCACCCTCCCCCAATACATAGGTTTCTGGAGAGACATATTATGGCATATCTTAGAGTCTGTATGACAAAACTGCAAGAACACAGCATAAAGGGTTTCACAAGTTATAATATCTACATTTCAGGAGGATGTCATAGGCATTTTTACATAGGTAATAGCACTAGTGTCATAATGAAAGGAGGAGGCATAAATCATTTTAGGATTACTAGAAGTGGCCAAAATAATGGAATCACCATTCATGGAGTATTCAAATATCATAAAGGAAAATATCATGTTATTAAAACACAGATAAAATGAGGACATGGATTGAAACATTCTATACAATTTATAGAAATCAAGTGTTGAAGACTCTTGCATACCATAACTACCACTTTGGAACTATTTAACTTTCTCATAAACCATGAAAGGGTAGAATGATCTTCCAACTGAAAACTTTTGAATTTGATTTTTCATATAATATAAACTTTGATTTCAAACATATTTAGTATGATTTCAAATATTCTCTGAACCTGTATCATGCACCTACTTTGAATACTCATTATCCAAGAAGTATAGGCATATGGTACTTTGAATAAAAATTTTTATGGGCACATGTGGGAGGTCAAGGTCCTGAGGTCTGGCTGGCTGCCCTGGCAGAAGAGAGAGACTGAGCACACTCAGACTCCCCATTCTTTGGCACACCAAGTAGAGCATCCCTACCAGGGCCAGCCCACTCGGAGCCCACTCCACAGTGCATCCCTGTCTTCCCTAAGCCTACTTCTGCCCTTTCTGAAGCTCAATCCCGCCCTTCCTCTGGAATCACTTCCACCCTTCTTCTTCAGCCTATATATACTCCTGTACTTCCTTAATAAAATCAGATCTGCACCATCAGCCAGATCTCCCGAGTCATCTCTCCATCACCCCTTGCCAGTCCCCCACAGCCCCATAAAGGCTGCAGGCACATATAGAGAATGGTATCTAATATCAGTTAATATATTCTTCTGGTTTTTATCACTCTCAATCATACATAGTGTATAGAATGGATCAAAGCACAAATTAAAAATCATGTGCAGCTGAAAATCTATTGAGTTCAAAATAAAAGCATACTGAAAC
>PVJX010042462.1:0-14132 GCA_004027295.1 Dolichotis patagonum
AAAACAAAACATTATGACAGCTATTGCTGATTTAATATCGTCCTTCTTAGAAGTCCTACCATGCTTCTATTCTTCTACTACCATTGGTTCTATCTATCACATTGTGTCTTATTGGGATTTGAATATGTGTGATAGTTTAAACAAAATTTTTCTATTGAAAATGAGATATTATAGTACCCATTGATCATTTTCTGTTATTCAGTTCAGAAAGCCCTATAATTCTTTCACTCTTTGAATGGCTTTATACTATTTTGTTATGTTTGATATTATTGTATTTGAAACTATGCTCAACTATAGCAGAGTAAGAGATATTGTGATAGCTACTGTTGATGTCCTGTTTTCTTAATGTAAAGTACTGTGTTGCCTATGTTGTCCTGTTCTGATCTGCTCTGAACTGCCCTCTTTTGTTTTATTCTCTTTAAAATAAAATTTTAAAAAAATTACAATAAAAATAATTTCCTCTGTGACCCACTGATTGCTCAAGAGTGTATTACTCAGTTTCCGTGTGTTTGTGAGGTTTTTGCAGTTGCTTTTATCATTAATTTCTAATTTCATGGCACTATGATCTGATAACATGCATGGGATAATTTCAATTCTTTTGCACTTTCTTAAATATGTTCTTTGGGCTAGTATATGGTCTGTTTTAGAGAATGTCCCATGTACTGCTGAGAAGAAGTTATATTCTGATGTTGTTGGATGGAAAATTCTATATACATATATCAAGTCCATTTGTTCACAGGTGTGATTCAGTTCTGTTATTTCTTTGCTGATTTTCTGTCTAGTTGATCTGTCCCTTTGGGTCAATGGCATGTTAAAATCTCCTGTTATAATTGTGTTATTGCTTATTTGACTTTTCATTTCTGTTAATATTTGCTTTGTATAGCTGGGTGCTCTGGAATTTGGTGCCTATAGATTTAAGATTGTTATCTCTTCCTCTTGAAGTTTTCCCCTAACTAGTATGTAGTGACCTTCTTTTTCTCTTTGGATCATTCTTGGTTTGAAGTTCACATTGTCTGCAAACAGGATTGCTACTCCTGCTTTTTTTTTGGTTTCCTGTTGTGTGAAGTACTGTTTCCCATCCTTTGACTTTCAGTCTATGGGTTTCCTTTTGGGTAAGATGGACTTCTTGTAGACAGCATATGGTTGGATGTTGTTTCTTGATCCATTCTGCCAGTATGTTTCTTTTGATTGGTGAGTTGAGGCCATTTACATTAATGGTTATAACTGTTATATATTGGTTTATTGTTGACATGTTATCTTTCTGCTGCTGTATCTTTAGCTTTCCATTCTATTTAATTGTCTACCTTGCTTTGTGGGTTTATCCTATGTGTATCTAGAATATCTTTCAGTGTATAGGGTTGGTTTTTTGGTCATGAAATTTTTCAGCTGTTCTTTGTCATGGAAGTATCTTATTTCTCCATCCATTTTGAAGGACAGTTTTTCATGATACGTCAGTCTGAGTTGGAAGTGCTTTTCCTTTAGGATCTGAAATACTTCACTCCATGCTCTTCTTGATGTCATTGTTGTGTTGAGAAGTCTGCTGTTATTCTAATATGTTTTCCTTTACAGGTGATCTGTCTTTTCTCTCTGACAGCTTTAATATTCTGTTCTTATGGTGGATTTCTCTGATGGTGATTATTATGTGTCTGGGTGTAGTTTCATTTTGGTTATGTCTATTTAGAGTTCTATATGCTTCACTAGTCCCAATTTCAGTTTCTATTCTCATGTTTGAATATTTTCAGCTATTACTTCTGTAAACACCCTTTTGATATCCTTTGGGGTGTCCCCTTCTTTTTCATTTATCCTCATTATTCTCTTTTTTAAATTTTTTTTAAAATTTTATTTAAAGAGAAAAAAAGCAAAACAGAAAAAGTGGTAGAAATAATACAGAATTTCACCAAAAATGTAAGAAATGACTGGTTGATTACTTACATATTGTCCTCTTAGAAATAGTTGTTGATGTTACAAAATTAAAGCATACAAAGTAGACATTCAAACAGTGAGGCTGCAAACAGTTTTGTTCAACAATGCAACAAAAACTTAGTAATATGGTTATCAATCCTACACACTTAAACACACATGTAGTTATATTCTTTAGAGCACTTTGTTTTCCTCCTTTTCCTTTTTAAGCACATTATCTGTTTCAGCTTGCTCAGTACCTTTCTAATCTGTTTTGTTACTGTTGTTTCCTTTTTAATCAACTTATATAATTCTATTGTCTTGTTTTTGAGTTTCTCCTCATCCATGTCACATGGCTCAGCTTTGATGGAGTTGGGAGTTTTGTGAGGTATTTTGTACCTTGTTTTCTCATGTACTATTGTTTTTTAATTTAATTTTTATTAACTTGGAGGTAGTAATATACAACAGAACAGGATGGAATGAAGCCAATTGAGACAGTGTAGTGACATTGGTACAGAACATCACAGCAGGTCACTGAGACAAAAGTAATAGGTACTATTGTATATCTTGTTATCTTCACAATAGTTGTTCTTTCAATCAGATATAGCAAAATAAAAAGAAACAGAATATTATAGAACTTATCAAAACAGAATATTGAATAGAGCAATACCATTAATCAGGACAAAGCAAAACATCAATAAAAACATCTGTCTTCAAAGAGATAGTAGAAGGAAATTTCCCCGACTTGCTGCATTACAAATGGTCAACCTCCCAAGAGAAGCCCAGATCCCTGGATCCCACTTGCTAATGGGGAGGAGGATATGGAAGGTCTGATTCTCAGCCTGTGCCCCACTAGGCTGCAGGCTGGTTGCTGGTTTCTCTGTGCCCTAAGTTCCAACATGGCACAGACATCAGGAAATGCTGTTGCTTGTTGCTTCTTGCCCTGGGGTGGCCACAGCTTGCCAGACCACAGCCACTTACTAGGGTGGCAGGCTGGTTGTTGGTTTGCTCAGTACCCTAAGTTCCAAGATGGCATGGACCTCAGGAAATGCTGTTGCTTCTTGCTTCTTGCCCTGGGGTGGCTGTGTCTTGCCAGACCACAGCCACTTCCCAGGGTGGCAAGCTTATTCCTATTAATCTTATATTGTTTTTCTTTGCATCATCTTGCAGCTGTTGAATTGTTAGTTCCTGATTCCTTGTTATTTTTAAAAGATTTTCCTTTTCTGTTCACTAGCTGCAGTCTTATCTTCAAGGTCTGAAATTTTATCTTCACTTTTGTTGAGGCAGTTTTGTCAACTTTCAATAGAATTTTTGATTTTATGTATATCTCCTTGAATCTGCTTCATGCATTCTGTTTGTTTCTTATAGTGTTCATTTAGGGATTCTATCTGTTTGCTTTGTTCCTCTAATTTTTTAGCTGTGTCCTCATTAGATGTGTTCACTATTTCTTTGACTACTTTCATCATTTCTTCTTTTACCTGGGAAATTATTTCTGATTTGATTTTCTCTATAGCTTCCCCAAGTTGCTTCTTTATTTAAGTTGATATCATTTCAGTCATTCCAGGTGTATGGCTTCTATTTTTTCTGTGTACATGGCTCCTAGGATTTCTTGGCATGGGCTAGAGGTTTGAAGTTGCCTTTTGGTCTTTTGTTTTGTCATTTTCCTTTATTTCCTTGCTTTGAGTGCTGTTCCAAACCACTCAAAAGAGCTTTCCCTGGGTGTGTTGGAAATCACTTCCTGCACCTTCAACTCCTGGGCTGAATGAAGATCACTGAGCTTGGCCCAGTCAGGCCTGCAGGACCTCCCAGGCCCACTCCAGTGTTTTAGGAAGTTGGGCAGGAACTCAACCGCTGTGAGCACTGGTGTCAAACTCTCCCTGGGCCAGCGCCAAAGGGGTAAGAGTCCCCTTGAGCGGTTTCAGTCTTCATAACTGAAAAAATGCTGATGGGCCTGGTGCACTGAGGCCCAGAAACCTCCAGGGCCCAGTCCAGTGTCCTAGGGAGCTGTATAGGAACTCAATCACTGGGAGTGCAGGTCTCAAACTCTCCCTGGGCCAGTGCTGGAGCACTGGGACTCATTTCCCATGGTCCTGACTTCCCTGCAGGTTCTTGGCTCCCTGAATTGAAAGATGGAAGCTGGGCATGGTGTTCTGAGGCCTGCAGAACCTCCAAGGCTTAGACCCCTGTCCCAGGAACTCAACTGCTGGGAGTGCAGGTCTCAAACTTTCCCTGGGCCAGTGCCACAGGGCTGAGAGTCTCCCTGCACTGTCTCAGCCTCCTGAACTGAAAGAAGGCCACTGGGTGTGGTGCACTGAGGCCTGGAAACCTCCAGGGCCCAGCCAAGTGTCCTAGGGAGCTGGATAGGACCTCAGTCGCTGGGAGTGCAGGTCTCAAACTCTCCCAAGGCCAGCACTGGAGCACTGGGACTCACCTTGCATTGTCTTGACTCCCCTGCAGGTTCTTGGGTCTCTGAATTGAAAGATGGAAGCTGAGCATGGTGTACTGAGGCCCACAGAACCTCCAGGGCTCAGACCTCTGTCCTAGGGAGCTGGATAGGAACTCAACTGCTGGGAGTGCAGGTCTCAAACTCTCCCTGGGCCAGCGCTAGAGCACTGGGACTCACCTCATGTGGTTCTAACTCCCCTGCAGGATCTTGGCTCCAGTTTGTGGAGATTTCAGTCCATAATCAGCTGACTCCAATACAGGGTAGAACATCACAGGGGCAAAAGCTCAGGGTGGCAGAAGACTGCAAAAGTAGCAAGACTCTCAATATTGTTTTAATTCGCATTTCTCGAATGACCGGTGATGGTGAACATTTCTTCATGTATTTGCCATTTGTATATCTTCATCTGAGAACTCTGTGTTCATCTCAGATGCCCATTTTTGGAGAGGGTCTTTGAATTTGGGGGGCTTGATGTTATATTTAAGAGATCATGCCTTTCATGATCACAAGCCTGTTTTCAAGGTTTGATAGTCTATCTTTAGCAGTTTCAAGCAGTTTTGCCAGCTTTCAATGGAGTTTTTAATTTCCTGGTAATCTCTTTGAATCTGTTTCATGTATTCTAAATCTTTTTTAATATTCTTCATTGAAGGTTTCACTCCACTTTCTATGGTCCTTTATTCTTCCATTTGTGTCTTCTTTTGAGGTGTTTAGCAATTCTTTTATTATGGTTCAAATTTCTTCTTTTACCTGTAATAGTATTTCTGTTCTAAGTTCTTTTATAGCCTCATGAAATTGTTTCTTTATTTCAGTTGCTGTTACTTCAGCAACTTCAGGTGTACAATCTCTCCCATGTTTACATCTCCTGGACCAGTACTGCCTGGGTTGGAGGCCAGAGACTACCTTATGCTTCTTCCTCCTGTCATGTTCCTGGTTTCTTCTGGACAAGTGGGTATTGGGGTCCCCAGAACGTCCTATATTTGTTATGATTTCTCTGAAGCATACTGGTTATGGATTTATGATGTTTACAGCTTTTCCCAGCATGCTGGTGGCTACTGGAGTGCAAGCAGGGGTGGGGCAGGTTGGTGCCTCCCTTCCGAGCAGGTTAACTGCAGGGAGTCTTCACCATGTTAGTATGCAACAAGCAGGTAAGTTGGTTGTGGATAGTTTTAGGTAAACCTCGGCAGTGGTTGTTGGACCATTCACAGGGTCATGACTCAGTCCAAGCACTGTCCACCAGTTAGCTCTGAGCTAAGAGTGGCTGAATGAATCTGGCTGCAGTTCTGGCTCCAAGTTTATCCTGCCTGACTCCAAAATTGCCCCCAGCCAATCTCCCATTCCTGCAAGAGGACTGCGTCCCTACACTTACTGCCAGCCAGTAAGTTCTCCTGTATGCTGCTCCCCACTGCTGCTCCCAAAAGAGGCCTTCGGGCTTGCCAGTCACCAGCTTCACTGTGACCATGCAACTCCAGATTCCAACAGCACTTTTTGCACAATGGCTCTGGCTCTCATTAAAAGCACTGCTAACTCCCACCTTCTTCTCTTTAAGTTTTTCTTTTCTTTTATTCTCTCCTTGGGCTTCAATTCTCTCTTTAGTTTCTTCCTGTGTCAAAGGGACTGAATTCCTTCTTTCTTGTCTTCTCCAGAATGCTATATTCCAGCATCTGGACTGTTTCTCCCAGAGATACTATTTACTCTGCTGCTTACTGTTCTGCCATCTTCCCAGAATCTAGAAATTTGAATTCAACAGGTAGGAAAATTCTTCAAGACAGCTTCATGAGTATTGCAAAAGTCATATTGTGAAAACAAACTATACACACAACGATCAAATCATACTGTTATTACCATATAAATAATATGGAACTGCTGGAAAACAAATAATAGAAATATATTAAGGGAGTCAGGCACATTGATCTAAACACAAAGTTTAGAATATTGGGGCTGGGGATTTAGCTCGTGGTATAAGTGCCTGCCTGGCAAGTGCATGGTCTTGAGTTCAATCCCTGATACCAGAAAAAAGAAAAAAAAGTTTAGAGTATTGAAATTAGTAAACTTACTGGACAATCAACAGACAGCCAAATTGGAAGTGAATAATGCAATAAATATGAGCAAAGGTAACATTGACTACAATTAATGGAACACAAATCGAGATAACAGCCAGTTTGAAAAGCTGAATATTAAAAGTGCTAGTGACTATAAAACTATTGAGGGAAGAAGCAGCTGTTTTTTGTTTATTCCACAAACTTCATAGTATAATCTAATGTTAGACTGGGAAAATGACACTAAATTGCCTTAGAACATTTCTGTAATTTAGCGAAATTTAGACACATTTTCCTCGGGATCTTTATTAACTCTAAATCCACGCAAAGAATTTCTCCCTGGTCTGAACAAAATAATGAAGCACTTAGGGACAAAGATGCAGCCCAGAAGTCCCGCACTGGAGACCAAGATGGAGAAGATCTCCATGGCCACCAGCACCTTTCCCTTGCTGCTGTGGTACACTGGGAGGAAGGTGACCCACACACTGCAGAACATCAGCATGCTGAATGTCAGGAACTTGGCTTCATTGAATGTATCAGGCAGGTTCCTGGCCAGGAAAGCCACCATGAAACTGACCAGGGCCAGAGAGCCCAGGTATCCCAGGACACAGTAGAAGGCAGTGAGGGAACCCTTGTTGCACATGATGATGATGTGACCATATTCAGAGTGTGCATCTGTGTCAATGTAGGGTGGGGTTGTCCCCATCCAGACTCCACAGAAAATGAGCTGGATCAGGGAGCAGATGGGGATGATGTAGTTTGGTGCCCCCAAAACCAGCAGCTGCCTCATCCTTCTGCCTGGAGCAGTGACCTTAAAGGCCAACACCACAGTAATGGTTTTGGCCAGGACAGTGGAAATGGCCACAGTGAAGACAAGTGCAAATGTGGTCTGCTGGAGGATGCAGGTGGCTGTGTTGGGATGGCCAATGAAAAGCAAGGCACAGAGGAAGCCGGAGGTGAGGGAGATAAGCAAGATGTAGCTGAGAGCCCGGTTGTTGGCCTTGACAATGGGAGTGTCTCGGTGTTTCACAAAGAGCCCAAAAACAGCAGAAGTGAGTACAGTGAAGCTCAGAGCTATTCCAGCGAGTGTCTTCCCCAAAGGGTCTTCATAAGCCAGGAACATTACAGACTTCTGGAGGCAGCGATTTCTCTGAATGTTCGCATACTCCTGATCTGGGCACATCACACACTGTTCCATGTCTAGTGAGAAAGTGAAATTAACATTATTCCAAATTCTGTATTTATCTCCTTGTTCACAGCTCTTATTCCCAGATGCTTATTGTTAATTGAACTAAATTGCTCATTTTTCTCTAAACACATGTAAAATAACTCACCATGAATACTACCCATCTTCCTTATGCTGCTGTGCATGATACTTTATTGTGTTTCTTAATCTAACATATTTATAAGAATAATTTTCTCCTTTCACAAGCACAGATAGACCTGTGTAAATTAAACTGCTGTTAGTATTGTCTTGAATTAACTGAGCAATGCATCACTTGCAAAGCAACATAGTTTGAGAAGCTCCACAAAAACAGATATTATCAGTAGCACTTCGTCTGAGGTAACACCCTATAAAATGTGTTATTTGTATTAGAAGGTATGGAAGTCATCTGATTGCAGTTAGATAAAATTAACCCATTAGAAAGTATTGACACAATGATGATAGTATGTAACTTATCAAGCGGTGATTTCTTGGTATTTTTGTTTCTGTTTTTGTTTTTGTTTTCTTTATTGCTGTTGTTCTTTTTTCTTTTTTCTTTTTTTTCTTACCCCTTCAGAATTCTGTATTGTTGCTACCCTCTTTCTGTTTTGTTTGGTTTTTTTCTTTCTTCTTCTCTTTAAATAAAAAAAAGAAAGTATTGACATTCTTCATCACTGAATCTTTCTATTTTGAAAATGCTTTATTTAATAACTTATTCCATTTTTAACTTTGTCAATCATTTTCAATAATTTATTGATAGCATATTTACCAGTACTTAAACTGTTAATCACTATATATTTCATATGTTGAGATGCAATAAATATTAACTCTTAAAATTAATCTACGAAAATTTCATGAATGAGATGTACAAATATTTTCACTTTTACCATTAATCTTATATGTAGTCATCAGCAAATAAAATTATAAGCACACAAGGGTTTAATTCTTGCACACAATTATTATTAGAAAGCAGTATAGTTATAATGAACATTTTTGAGAATATTTCATCAGTAATTATTTTTCTGGTAATAAATCACTAGCTGTATATGGTCAAAGAGGCCACATGGAAAGTGTTTGTCTCATTCTTGCTTCTAGTTCAAGCCACAAAATATGATGTTACATTTGGACACTGTAAATAATTATGGAAGTAGAATGTTTCCTTCCTGTATTTTAGTAAAAATAGTTATTTTCAATATTTCTAAATTATGGAAAGATTCCATATTATGTTTTATCACTTCATTAGTTTATTTCTTTTTTCTAAGAAACTGATGTACTGAAATATGTTTCATATAATAAATCTTGTTATTATTTAGCTTCCTAACAATACAAATCATGTTTCTGCATAGAATTCTCTTCAGGAAAAATACACTCTAAATTATTTTGTTTCCAGTGTCATTGTTGTCAATGAATAACAACTTTTTCTCTGTGTGTGCACATGAGCATATACATGCCATATCCCAATCTGAAGATATGCACCCAAATTAACTAGATGGTATGCTATGCAGTCAATTTTATTGCATTTAAAGTCTAATTCAAAATTATTCTAAGTACATTATGAAATTGAAATACATAACAGCCACAGAAATAATTAAGAAAATGCAGTAGACAGGCATTTTCATCATTTGAGGATGTATTATTACAAATTTAATTCTTTTCAAAATGATAATTATGGTATTCAAAAATCTTCAATACTGGTTTTCTGCATCTTTCTTCACAATGCTGCAATACTCACTCCATATGCACTACTTTTTAAAAAACTAAAATTGAATCTCATCGTATACACTTCACCTAATGATGTAAGAGACTAGGAGAAGGACCTGCCACCTGAAGAGACTTGTGAATCACAGGTACAAGCAGCAGCTCCTGAGGCTGATACAAGAGCAAGCTAAGCCTGGCACCCAATGCGAATCTTCTAACACAAACTCAGGTGGTTTCACCTTTATAAACTATTGAAGAAGCACATAAAAAGACTATAGCAACTGACTTTGTGACACTTTTCTCATGTTTGTGGAAGTGTTCATTCTTCAGACAGGACACATCTCATCTTTTTTCCTTCAAAAGACCCTTTTTCTCTTTGAGCATTTCTTTTATGTTTCTTTTGTTTTTCTTATTATTTCTGGCCAAAATAAACAGAAATCTTTCACATCCACCTATTGTTGTGACAAAATTCATTGAATAGGTTAATAAGAACCCAAAAGACTGTGGTCCCCTCTCCTCATAACACCACCATACAAAGTGGGAAATTCCACTTTTGTCACTTCACTTAATTAGCAAAATTGATCTGACAATTCACCCACCTGATACAGGCTGATGCTTCAGCTGCTGGGAAAAGGTTTATGATTCCCTGTTCAGAGCTACAGATATTATTGTGTACTGAATAATATAAAGTATATACATATAATGCTTGTAGATGTGTGAAACCAACAAAACTTATGGTATTATAAAAGTGGTAATTGAAAACTATGTCTAATGTTATCATTTAAAAATCATTACTGGAAAATAATTCCCATGTTTTCTGTCAAAATACTCCCCCTTGATTGGCATACACTTATCCCTTATTTGTAGTCACTCTCTCAGTCTACTCTGAAAGATGCCTTTTGTGAGTGCTTTTATGAGCTGTGATCAAATATTCAGTGAGCCTTGTTGCCTTGTGCTTTTTTTTTAATTTGAAAGAGAATAAAACAAAAGGGGGCAGTACAGAGCAGATCAGAACAGGACAACATAGGCAACACAGTACTTTACATTAAGTCAACTGGACATCAAGAGTATCTAACACCATATCTCTTACTCTGCTATAGTTGAGCATAGTTTCAGATACAATAATATCAAACATAACACAATAGTATTAAGCCATACATAGAGTGAAAGAATTACAGGGCTTTCTGAACCGAATAACAGAAAATGATAAATGGGTACTATAATATCTCATTTTTGATAAAAAAAATTGTTTGAACTATCACACATATTCAGAAGTCCTACCATGCTTTTTCTGTCCTACTACCATTGGTTCTATCTACCACACTGTGTCTCATTGGAACTTGAACATGTGTGATAGTTCAGGAGACGCTCTTGCTTCTGGTTTCCCCGCCCTGGGGTGGCCGCAGCTCCCCAGACCACAGTCACTTTCCAGGGCGGCAGGCAGCTTACTGGTTGGCTCGGCCCCCTAAGTTCCAGCATGGTGCAGATCTCAGGAGACGCTCTTGCTTCTGGTTTCCCCACCCTGGGGTGGCCGCGGCTTGCCAGACCACAGTCACTTACCAGGCCAGCAGGCTGCTTACTGGTTGGCTCGGCACCCTAAATTCCAGCATGGCGGGGATCTCAGAAGACGCTCTTGCTTCTGGTTTCCCCACCACCCTGTGCTTTTCCATGTAAAAGAAGTTTTAAAAATATGGTGAGCCCTCAAACACCTCATTCACTGGATCTACTCCAGTGCCACTTCTGTCTCTTTCCCAAAGTCAAATGATCACTTTTCCCACAAAATAAACCATACCCTGGTCATTGCCATGTTGAGGGCCAGTGTCCTGCAGAAGATGACATGTTATTGGCCCTTCATCAGTGCCTATTTTACAATTGTAGACAAAGTGAGGAGTAGAATGATTGGGGCTCTCATCTTCAATCTCTAGTAGGCCTTATTTTCAGGCAAACATGGGATTGGAAAATTAATCATTTGGAATCACTGCAGAACACCAAGAAACACAATAGCACAAGTAGAGGAGGACTTTCATAACTGCTTATAAGAGAGGCAAGAATGATGGAATAGGTGTATGGACAGGCAGGAGAGTGTTCTGAGGGGCTTTGTGCAATGTGAGTTGTAGTGTCATAAATATTTAAAAACATAGCTCTGGGCCTGCCTGACCAGCTAGGCCCACCCTCCACCCTCAGAGAACACCTCAGAACCAGTGCTCTCCGGGGCTTCTGGGGACAGTTTGGCCCTCCCTTCACCTGAAAGGAACATCCAACAGACTGGTTGTGGAGGACCAGAGCTGCATGAGACCACATCTGCTGGATCTGCCCTTCCAACAGGAATACTTGACTACAGTGGACTACCATGATGGCTCGATGAGAGGTTCAGGAAGCCCTCATCCAAACAGAAGACCTCATCAAGCTTCAGTCAGTGTGGTGAGTTCAATCCATAAAATAGAGGTTTGCAGTGTGTAAATAGGAGCACAAGTGAAACGCCCTCCAAGTGTAAGACCTTGGATAACCTGGAAACAGAGTGGATAACACCCTTCTCTCACACAGAGAACATCAGACAGGTTGAGGAGTGTGGCAATACTTAGATGAAATTAAAAGAACTTATGAGACCTCCAGTGACACAGTAGGGCCTCAGCTGACACAAACACTACATCCAGGGAGACGTGGTGACATGCCACAACCTGAATATATAACAACAGCTGAAACAAAGAGGTGCCCTACATCAATACTTCTGGACTAGTTAGTCCAGAAAGAATGTAGGACTCACTCAACAGACATGGTAGGAGGAATTAAGGAGACTGTATCTCCTCCTCATGCTGGTACCCGGCAATTTGACAAACATCAAGCACACAGTAGAACCCTGAAATACACACTACAGAAAGTTGTGACTGTTAGAATAGAAAGATCAGAAATTTACCCAAATGGTGAAAATGACTCAATGAAAAGACAAAATGCAATCCTGAACATCCATTCCATCAGGGGCAAATGCAGGTGATAGAGGACCCTAAAATTCATACACCAGAAATCTCTGAAAAGATAGCAAATGAAGTGAAGAAACAAATCCATGAGGCTATGGAGGAACTCAAATTAGAAATAATGTCTTAAATAAAGACAAAAGTAACCACCTTAGTAAATGAGCTGCTCAACATAGCTAGAGAATAAATTGATGAGAAACCACAGGAGCATGGAAATTGATTGAAACTTTGAATGAACAATGCACAAAACAAGCAGAATCTATGAAACAAAGTGAAAGAGATATGCAAGAAACAAAAATTGTATTAAAAGCCTGCAAAACCATTTAAATGAAGCTGAGGATAGAATCTCAGACCTTGAGGACAGGATTGTAAATAGTGATCTTGAAAAGGTAGAACTTATAAAAACAACAAAGCAGCATGAAATGACAATCCAACAACTACAAGATGATGCCAGGAGAAACAATGTTAGAGTAACAGGCATTAGTGAGGAGGCAGGAGGCAATGCAAAGGATATAGCTAAGCTGTTCACAGAAATAATGGCAGAAAATTTCCCAAACATGGGGGGAAAATCTCATATACAAATAAGTGAGGCATATAGAATGCCACATAGTCATGACCAACATAAACCTACACCCAGACATATAATAATTAAGATCTCAGACATATAGCATAAAAACAGAATACTAAAAAGCTGTGAGAGAAAAGACACAACTCACCTATCAAGGAAAGCCAATTAGAATCACAGCAGACTTCTCAGCACAAACCTTCAGCTTAAGATGAGCGTGGAGTGAAGTATTTCATACCTTAGAAGAAAACAGCTTTCAACCCAGACTGATGTACACAGCAAAACTGTCTTTCAAGTTTAATGGAGAAACAAGATACTTCCATGACAAAGAACAACTAAAGAAATTCATATCCACCAAACCAACCTTAGAAAGAGTGCTGAGGGACATCCTAGGTAGAGATAAAAATGACCACAATCTGCAAAACAACAACAGAAAGAAATCACCAGGCTGGACAAGAAAGTAAAGAAGGGAGAAAAACAGCAAACTAACAACAGTAACACAACATTGCAAAGTCCAGCCAGTACATATCAGTGATATCCATAAATGTAAATGGGCTCAATTCACCTATCAAAAGAAACAGGTTGACAGAATGAATCAAGAAACAGGATCCCACAATATGCTCCATACAAGAAACGCATCTGACTCAAAAAGAAACTAATAGATTAAAACGCAAAGGAGGGAAAACAGTATTCCATGCAACAGGAACACAGAAAAAAGCATGGGTAACTGTTCTATTTGCAGACAATGTGAAATTCAAACCTAAGATGATTAAAAGAGACAAACAAGGTCACTACATACTTGTAAGTGGAAAAATTCAAGAGGAAGAACTAACAATTATAAATATATATGCACCAAACACAGGAGAACCCAACTATAAGACACAGATACTAAAGGACATGAAAAACCTAATACATAAGAACACAATTATTACAGGTGACCTTAACAGCCAACTGTTACAAAGAGATAGATTAACTAGACAAAATTCAGCAAAGAAATAATAGAACTGAATCATACCTGTGAGCAATAGGACTTAGTAGATGTTTACAGAGTGTTCCACTCAACCACGTCAGAATACATGTTCTTCTCAGCTGCGCAAGGGACATTCTCCAAAATAGACCATATATTATCCCATAAAACACTCTTAAGTAAATGCAAAGGTATTGAAATTATCCCATGCAGAAAGCAGCATCTCGGCCTGTCTCTTTGGGACCCAAAAGTCTCGGACCCGTAGAGTGGCCTGGGCTGTTTGGATCGAAAGTCTGCGCAGACCTGCATCTCGGCGAGACTCTTTGTGACTGGTAGGCCCACCCTTCA
>PVJX010042463.1:0-14122 GCA_004027295.1 Dolichotis patagonum
GATCACATACATCAGGAACACATGCAGCCTCAAGGACACCCTAAGGAAACAGTTAAAGGGGCAAAGGGAAGAATGAAAGTAAAGAGATCGATATGCCAGGCAACGAGGTCCATCAGGATGCTAGCCAAGCCACAGCCACAGCCACAGCAACAGAGGGCCAAGTTCAAACGGGATTCTGCGCTACCACGCGCTGTGCCCGAGACGGTCACCAGGTGGCAGCACAGAGTGCACTGGGCAGAGCCCGGGAGCATTTTCCAGTCTGTCCAAGATGCCAGGACTTCTCTCCCTTGAGGGCAGGGCAAAGGGAAAGAAGGCAGCAAAGCACCGCTGTACAATGTCCCTGTGTGCCTTCCTCCACCAAGGGGAAAAAAAAAACAAAACCAGTTTGAGAGGCTTTTGTTAACCTTCCCCACCAATTACTTACAATAATTTTTCCAATATTCTTCTGTAAGCGATGCTATTGTACACTATGGAAAGCATTGACCGACTCACTCGTGTTAGAAAATACTAATAAAAGTCTGGAGACAAAGACACATCAGCTACCTGATGAGAGAGGGTGGGAGATGTCCCTGACAGAGGCTGTGTTCTCAGATGGTGACATGGCGTCAGAAATCCCTTGAAATAAGAATAAAGGTGAAGGTGCCCAGTGCCCCACTTGCTGACTTTCCATCTGGTCAACTCTTTCAGCAAGGAGGCCAGCCCATCTCTGCCCCTGGAAAATGGTTTCACTGTCCTTGCATCCCTGATCCCTGTAAAACATCTGCCCTGGGGCATACAATTGTCATTTGGCAAACAAGCAGGCTCAGAGAGTCATGTGAAATTGTGATGTTCTTCCTGCCCAAATTAACAGCACTCAGTTTGTCACTGAAGCCAGGGTCCAGGTAACATCAGCAGAGGAAACATGTCCCTCTGTCCTTTCTCTGCTGTAGTCTTTCTTGGGAAGGAAGCTGGTAGAATCTCCTGCCTTCAGAAACTCCCACCCAAATGCAAATATCCACAGAGGCATGGCCACATTCACCCCAAGGGCTACACCCTTCAGTACTGAAGAGTTGGCCCTTGAACACCTTTACACTCACACTGCAGGAGAGGAAAGCAGGCAGTCAGTCCCCAACTTGAGTCTCCCAAGATCTCTGGGCTTAAGACTTCAACACTAGTGGTTCACATAAACCCTGTAACTTCCAGCACCCAGGGGGAGTACAATGTCACCTTGAGTCCATGCTGTTAAGGCTGGGGAGCATGCACAGGACATTCTGAGTCTTTGTCACACTCTTAATGTCCCAGAACTTCCCTGAAGCACAAACACAAGTAGAGTTCAAATGGAGCCTCAAGATGGCTGAGAGGGGTCTGAGGAATACAGATGTCTTTTCTCAAAGGGGAACTTGATCCAATGCCCGCCTGAGAATCCTCACTGCAGTTTCCAATCTCCCCATGCATGAATTTAAGAAGTTCCCAACTGTAACCCAATTCCGGCCGGGAAGAGCCAAGAGCAATGCTATGGTAAAACACAGGTCTGCATTTCTCCCAGGCAATATGACACTACCTCCCCCAAACAGAAGCAGAATACTTGGTGTTTACACAGCAGCTTCCTTCTAAAGAGCTCTGCAGGTGCTGTTTCATTAATTCTTATGGTTTCCTAAGATCTGCAGACAGAGGAAAAGTGCACAGTGATCTTAAGTGTCTCAGGTCCCTCAAAGAACCAGCAGGAAGTGAAGTAGGGACAGGACAGGTACCCCGGCCTAGGTTAAAGACCAGCCAGGAAGGTGAGCAGCTATGGTCCAGCATTAAAATATGCAGGTGACTCACATTAAAATTCTGTGAGCTCCAACATGACTGCTGAGTTTTTAGGAAGAGATCACCATGTAGTTGAGTGGGTGTGGTAATTTTTTGGAGAGGTGGGCTACCTGGTCAGACAGGTGAGCTCACAGCCAGATTGTACACCCTGGAGGAAAGGGTGTACAATCTTGGGCAAGCAGACCTGGTTCCAAGCCCTGAAGGTTCCTGAAAGCAGGGATGTAGGCAAAACTTCAAGGAAGAACCAAGCCCAGGGGTGCACACCTGTAATCCCAGCTACTTGGGAGGCAGAGGCAGGAGGATCACAAGTATAGGTCAGCTATAACAACTTATTCGGACTGTTTCAAAATAGAGACTAGAAATAGGTGAGGGGCGGGGGACCCATCTCTGGGGAAACATCCCAGTGTTCAATCCCTGGTACTACCAGAAAACAAAACAAAACAAAAAGCTGTAGAAAGAAGTGTGTTTGGGCAGCACCCAAAGACCCAAGCGGGAAGGCTCTGCTGCTGACAGGGGTTCTGATCACTGGAAATGATGAAGTGGTTTCCTTCTGGAACCCTTGGTCAGGTGATCCCTCACCAGTGAGCATGAACATTCAGGAGGGGCTAGTGCAAGCCTGCACCAGCTGCAGCCTGTCTCCTTTGCACAAAATCTGCTCTAGGTCTCCAGAAATAATAATGAAGTGGGATGGGGACAACCCTGCGATAGCCCTCTGGGTGCCAATGGCAGTATTACATTTGATTGGTGATTTATTATTTTAATTAAGCTGTTGCTTCCTTCTTCTTCATTACTGATGGTACAATTAGCTTCCCCATAACTCTTACAAAGACAGAACCAGAAGAAAAAGATTAAGGGCCGTTGTCCTATCATAAAGTCAAAAGGTAAAGCATAAGGCTCTGTCATCTCTCAAATCAGTAGCACTTGAAAAAAATGGGCAGAAAAAAACTAACAAAGCCATTTCTAAAGTACAGAAAGTAAAGTTGGAAGAGAAAAGAACCCCGACCTCTCAAAACCCAAGATTTCTCTCTTCCCTGGCAGCTCTTTGGGTGCATAAGAGCTATCAGCCTTGGCCATGACTACTCTCCCCCATTTGGGCCCTAAAATTCATCACCAGATTTTGTTGCACCAACAACCTGTTCCACTGATTTTGCAGACCTCTTTTGTGGCCAAAGCCCCAAGGAGAATGGATCCATCTTTTATCTAACAATGAGCAGCATACAGACACTCCAGCAAGAAGATGCTGACTAGTTCTTTCACAGTGGCTGACATTTCTCAAAATCTGTTATGTACCAGACTGCACTGAGTAGGTCTTGTGTGTATTTTTTGTTTTGTTCTGTGCTGAGGATTGAACTCATGACCTTGTGTTTACCAAGCAGGCACTTACTTATGCCACTGAGCTAAACCCTCAGCCCCAGGTCCTGTGTGTTTTAACCCATGCAACAGCCCAGGGAAATCACCGATTTGCATCTCTCCCATCTTATAGGTAAGGAAACTGAAGCCCAGGAGGTGTCACGCCCTACACACAGACTCCCCCACATACAGATATTCAAACCCATGACCCTGTGGGTCCAAGTCTATAACTTAGTGTTGCAACATGCAACATGGTTTAGAGGCTGAGATGAGCCATCTTTCTCTGCAGCTAGGAAACTAAAGATCTGCCTTTGTTAAGTGCTCTGTATTTTCACACCATTGTAAAACTGGATGCTTTAAGGTTTCATTTTTAATACCCAAAATAGTTCCTTTAGGAAAGACAGCTTAAGTCCTTGGCCCCATCTCAGAGCACCAGGTCATTTGCAAGACAGACCAGAACCTCAGACCAACTCCTCCCACGTTATCGGTCCGCACAGGAGGTACCGTCCTGGGAGGCTCACAGCATCCCACGGCCGTAACTGTGGAGCCTCTCTGTTAAAATGCCTTGTAAGACCATCATGCGATTCATTGCACTACATCTGGGAGTGTTACTCTTTTATTCTTTCCCCCTCCTGTCTGGCTCCGTGAGCCTTTACCCCAGAGACCCAGGCCCTCGCAAGCACGGCCTCCTCCCGCCCAGCAAACAGTGCAAACTCAGGAACAAAGCTGCCCTTGAAGCCTGACCATTTAAAAGACTTTAAGAAGCCCACTGGGGCCCCCGATTATTTTGCAACAAGTCATATCCCATGAAGAAACTCACTTCTCTGCAACACAGAACAGAGGGAGATTAAAGCAAAAGGCAGGGGGTGGAGGCAAAGAGGTAAGGCCCCCTGCTGCTCTGTCTGGCCAGAATCCCCTCTTGTAGTACCATGCCCTCCACAAAGATGATGTGCTGATGATATATGGCCCTCATACATCACCAAGTGACAGTGTTCTCCTGACACTGTGCCTTGAGCACAAGACACACGCCAGCAGACACAACACAGGGTAATAAGGGGGGACCTTTTACAATGAAGTTACTAACATTTCAATTTTAGAAACAGGCTTCAGTTTGTTGGAGAGATTGCTTGGGGCTCTAACTCCATTTAAGGGTTTAGGTCTGGTGGAATTTGTTTCTCTTGACCTTTGAGGGAACTTGCAGAACAAAAAGAAACTTGGGCTGTTAGAATGCCCTGATGTAAAACAGGACAGTGTCACACAGCTCCTCATTCTGTTTAATCATATTTTGAAACAGAACCAAAACATTAGAGATGGCAGAACACAAAAGAAATCACCACCAAATAAAAATAGTAGCCCAAAGAAAAGTAGCAAGGCCTGTTTTGTATTACACCATACATAGCATAGCAAAGAGTCCACCGGTGACACCTCATTCACAGACCTGCAAGGTGTGGGGTGGGGAGCAGCATCAACTGGATGACCCTTCCTAGATCCCCTTTCTGACTTCACTTCCACTGTGGATAAAGCTGGCCCTCTCTCCATGTACTGGTATGTACAGAGCTGGTTGGGACTTTTCTTTATCCCTTCAATAGGCTTTAAGCAATGTAAATCAGTCTGAATGAGGTACTGGTGTTTAGTCTTTGAAGCAAGGCAACAGGTCAGTGATTCCCCACCCCTAAAGCTCCCAGAAAACATGTGTGAGCCAGGTGGGAGGAGAGCCAGCTCCAGTCACTGTCATCCAGTCCTGTTGACTGGGATGAGCCTCAAGATAAGATGCTATGACTTTCCAGAGGATAAAAGATTATACATCAAAGCTGAAGCACTGACCTCAAAACATGAGATACTACCTGGAAATGTGTTATACAGATTTTTCTTTCTGCATATGCTTCTCTCTGCATATTACAAAGGTACTTTCAGGTCTCCTATCTAGCCCAGCTCACAGCACTCAGATAATTCCTGCCAGTCTCACAGTCACTCGTCCTCCAGCCCCTCCTTTCCTCATGAATGAATATAACCTGAGTTTGGTCCTGGGTTGAGGTCTTTGTTCCAATTAACCATCATCCTAGCTGAACTTAAGAACCCTTTGGCTTCCCACAACTATAAATATGCCTTAATGTCTTTATTATTGCCATGGGTTGCACTGAAGTGGTAGGCTGGAATGAACTTGCTAGAATTCCAATCACTTTTCCTTGGGATTATATACATAAACTTTCCAGACTGTGATGAGGATCAGGAAGGGCTCTCTATAAACAGCCAGTGACTCAGTAATCATGGGATCACAGATGCTACCATGCCACACACTTGGCCCCCAGGGCCATCGAGAGACCAAGGGTGCAAGATCCTGTTCTGCTGGCAGACAAGTGACAGGCACAGGGCAGGGCAGAAATGATGTTAGCATCTTTATTTCGCCTGAATGCTGAAGTCTCCCCTTCTTGCCTTCCCACCCAAAGGGGAATGCAACAGCTAGGATGTGGGATGGAGTTGGGGCTGGAGAAAACTCCAGAAGAAGTCCTGACTTGGGCTGCATTTGCCCACCTGGAATGGGGGAAGGCAGCCTGCAGAGGAATGGGGCTCCGTACACAGCCCCTTCTAACACCTAGGCACTCTACAGCCCGAGCGCCCTGCAACACAGGCGACAGGAGTCAGCTCCTCCCCTGCCCACAGCACAACAGAGAGAGCGATAAAATCTAGAAATATTTCTATGCCTTCCTGGTGAGTTTTTTCTGTACCAATGAGACGATGATGGATGATGGATAGTATTTGGGGTTCCAGTTCCAACGTACCAGCAGGATCTACAGCTCAGAGACACTGGCCAGGCTTCTGGTCTCTGGGGACAGCACAGCGGCTGCTGCCCAGGGTCCTGAGAAAGACAGGGTGAGGGTTAAGAGGGTAGAAAGAATCAGAAACTCAGAACAGCACCACAGGAATGCTGGCAAAGTGACCTCGAAGAAGGTGAGCGCTGGAGGGATTATCTTGAGGGCCCCTTCCTGACTCATCCAAACATAAGAAGCAGACGCTCTGCATAACAGAAAAGGCTGAAAAGTCAATGAACTTTTAATTCTGCACATAAGCGATTCTTCGCCAAAGAACAGCAGTGTGTGCAAAACTTGGAAACCATCATGTCCTGTTGGCTTAGATCTTGCTGGCAACTGGTGGCAAAACCACTTCATAGCCCCAGCCCTGGAGGGCTGTCCCTTTGTCATGAGCACTGTGTCTGCCCAAGATCACACACCCACCCTCTGCAGCCCCCACGCATCCTCAGGTACCTCTGAACCCTCAGGTCAAGAAGAAGCCACAGAGCAGATGAAACACAAAATTTTTCAAGGTTACCCCAAGGAAGCACACTTGCTGTAGAAAGTTACAAAATTACCTGATTTCACAGGTAAACAGAGCTGACAGCCTGGGGAACAGGCAGGGTGAGGAGCTGTTCACAGCCCGTCTGCCATTTTGACAAAGCTACTCTCTGGAGTGAGAGATTTCTGAAGACAGCTGCACAGCTGTCCCCAACCACCAGCAACCATCAAGCCTTTCAAAGGTCCCCCTGGACAGAGGCCCAGTGGGCTGTGCCTCGAGGCTGCAGTCCTGCTGCTGCATAGCGGATGGGCTGGGAAGCCCCAGGTGCTGGACAGAGCTCTGCTCCCAGGCTACCTGCAGCTTGGTACCAACTGCAGAGGTGTCCAGTAACCCCAGGAACATCACACAGGGACGCCAGTGGCAGGGGCTCTCCAGCTGCCTAGAAGAGCACAGAGCTGAAAACTCCAGCCTCCGTCAGGCCCTGCATTGGGCAATCTGCACTGGCATGACTGACTCTTCCCTCAGGGCCATCAGCCACCTGCTGTCACCACCAAACTTTCCCAAGGGCCACACACAGAGCTCAGGAAGAGCTAGAGATGGTGTGGATTTATGCTCAGCCTTAATCTACTATTTTCCATTTTCAAACTCAGTAAACCACCAATGCATGCCAGATTTGCACAAAACCTATTTCTGAGATAAGGCGCTACAAAGAAATGAACTGGAAGGTTGCCATAAAGCATTATTAACATGAACTTATTGCCAAGAGTATTTGTAACATGGGCTTAAGGCTTAAAAGCCAAAAAATAAAAAGAAAACAAAAATCCCATGACCATTGCCCTTAGTCATTAGTTTTAGCAAAGTTGCACCATAAAACAGCTTCTTGGAAGCACTGACATTCCTCAAGATGAAAGTGTCAAAAGGAAAACAAATGGCCTTTACAGAATGGGTTTTGGCTCTAAACATATTGTTCTGCGGGTTAGACCTCTGCACTACAGAAGTCAGATCTGCCTGACTTAAAATCTACAACTCTGTTTAATAAATATTTCTGAGCTTCTCCTGGCCAGCCACTCTGCCCGGTTTTGCTGGGAAATAAAACATGAATCAGATACATCTTCTGCCCTAAAGGAGGTTAGAGTCCAAGGGGAAGAGGGCCAGGGCAGAGTTACGGCCAGGGACCTCATGTGCTGCAACAGCAGTGGCAGCAGGTGTGGCCACTTGTGCATGGAGAAGATGGGCAGTGACAGCCAAATTCCCCTGCTGCAGCCCCACGGTCACCCAAAGCGTCCGGATCTGCAGACACCACATGGGTCACCCACGGAGCCTGTTACTCAATTATCTCACTGAAACTGAGATGTCCTACATATCACAGCCCCTTAGGATGGCACAGGCCACAAACGAGCCTTCCTCTGTGCGTGTTCCAGTGCACTCCTACTCATACACAGCAGTGTTGGGTACAGAATGGGAGCCCTAGAACAGTGTGTGTTCTATAAATCATGGAAAACTGAGGGATACATGTTTAATGCCATCATTGTCTTTGAAATTATAATATTTAACACACTTTAATCATTCGCTCTTTACTTGTTTGTTTTGCTTTTTGAGCCACTGAGGACAGAACACAGGGCTTTCACATTGAGCTGCACATCCAGCACCTTTGCAATTTTTTAATTTTGATACAGGGTCTCACTAAGTTGCCCAGTCTGGGCTTAAACTTGTCATCCTCCTGTCTCAGCCTCCTACAGTGCTAGCATTACTAGTGTGGGCCAATTGGCCCAGCTCATTATAATGTTGTAGATAAAATATAAAAATACAAATGCAATGCATTTTAAAGAACATTCCAAAACCAATAATTTTTATTGTCATGCTACCCAGTCCAATGGGTAATATCTATTAAAAAAAGATTTTTCTATAAAGTTCTAATTTACCATGCGATTATGTCCCAATAAATACCATAAGTTAAAAAAAAAAAGACAAAAAACTCACTTTGACACCCTAGTCAGCAAAACAGTACAACACTGAGTGTACCAGGCTGACCCCTGAGACCTGTGACTGTCGGGAGCTATGACTCACTGTCCCTGGCCAGTACCTTGAGGGAGGTTGTATGCTGTCACTAGCCCAGGAAAAGACTCAAGTCCTAAACAGAAAGTACAACATTGACATGACATGCATTGCTTTCACATCACTGTAAAGTCACAACATGGTAAGTTGGACCATTGTAAGTTAGGGACCATCTGTGATTTTATCCCATAGTTACACTGTTTATCACAGAGCTGGCTATGGTGACATGACTGTTCAATGGAGGCAATTTTATCTTCCCATGCATCTGTGTAACCTTTCCACCACTGATCACGATATACAAAGTGTGATCTATGAAGAAGCAAGTTATCATGCTAGAAAAGCACAGCTTAGAGTAGAAAGGAAAGTTAGCAATTTACTCTGGGTGAAAATAATTAATTAGATTTTAAAATTATTGAATCAAAAATTAAACACAAATGCAGACTTGTTTATCTGACAGGCACAAATAAGAGTGAGCCCAGCCCTGTCCAGGTTCTGGAGTGTGGCATGAACCTGAGAGTGTGTCTGCAGAGAGCTGGCATTCCTCAAGAAACATCTGAAGAATCGAAGGTGTGCCTGAAAAGTCAGGCAATGGCCAGGACTCAGAGAAAAGGAAGCAGGACAAGGGAACAGATGAATGGTGGCACTGTTGGGAGAATGGTCAGCAAAAGATCCTCTACTAAAGAACGATGGCCCAGACACCCAAGTGAAAGGATGAGAATCTGCAGGCATCTTGGATAAGCAGGTCCCTGGCACAGAAAAAATCTCGTCCAAACACTCCATAGGAAGATCAGTGGGCATCATACTGGTCAGTTTCCCATAACTGGGACACCTACATTTTTTAAAATTTTTTTTATTTTAAAGAGGATAAAACTAAACAGAACAAAGTAGATCAGAAGAAAACAATGTAAGTGACACAGGTATCAAAGCAAGATAATAGGACATCTACCATGGCTACTGTAATGTCTTTTGTTTTCTTCCAAATAGTTGTCCATATCTTCACACACAACAAATTTATACAAAACAAAATAGAATTAAGATGATCAGAACAGAGTGATGAAGGCATTATAGGCCTTTAAAACCAGGCAATAGGAAAATCAACAATGGCTGCTGTAATGTCTCTTTGCTTGTTCAAATTAGCTGTCCATACCTTCATGTATGTTGAAATTAAACAATAAAAAAACAGGCTAAAACCATTCTGAACAAAGAATAATAGCATTACTGGATTTCACAGCATGATGATATGGTATCAGCAATAGATGTCATAATGTCTCTTTTTCTTCAAAGTAGCTGTTCATTTCATCACGCATAATATAATCGATTCTCATAAACTGTTTAGGTGAAGTTCTAGGCATGTATACATCTAGGAATGTATGCCTCTACATGTATACCTATCCTTTCTGTATTAGAGGAAAAAAACAAAACAAAACAAATTACTAAAAAAACAAGAAACAAAGACGACAAATAAATAAAAATAGCAAAGAACCCAAAACAATGACGATTACAGGCCTTCCAAAAAAGATGGTAGGAGCATAACTAGGGTTGTTACTTTACATAACGTTCTGCAAGAGTTCCTCAGATCACCAGACACTAACATGCAAAATTGTTCTAATCCTATGGATGTTAGCTGTTTTGTTTCAAGAACTTATGGAATTTGTAGCACAGTCATCTTAGCTATTCTAAGCACAATTGTACAATTTTACATATTTTTTCCCTTCCTTTTTCTTTTTTCTCCTTTGCCCTGAGATACTATTTTTTTCCTTTTGAGCAGATTCTTATCCTTTCACTGTATTTATTGAGTATTTTGTATCTTATGTAATCTTACCATTTCTTTCACTAGAGAGACAATACAGTATTTATACATGTGAGTTTGATTTATTTCACTTATGAGTATGGTCTCAAGTTGTGTCCATTTATTTATAAATATTTCTATGTGATAATTCTTTATAGCTCAGTAGTAGTACATTGTATAAAAATACTAAATCTTTTTATCCATTCCTCAATTGATAGGCATTTAGGTTTTTTCCAAGGTTTGACTACTATAAATTGTGCTGCTATAAACATGGGTGCACATATATCACTGTGGTATGATGTTTTCAGTTCTGGGAATATGCCCAGAACTAGAAAAGAATAGCTGAGTCAAATGGGATTTCCAATCCCAGCTTTTGGAGGAACCTCCAGACTGACCTCCACAGTGGTTGCGCCAGTTTACACTCCCACCAACAGTGCAGAAGAGTTCCTCTTTCCCCACAGCCTCTCCAGCATTTGTTGTTGGTAGTTTTCTTGATCCTGGCCATTGTTTCTGGAATGAGATGGAATCTCAGTGTGGTTTTAATTTGCATTTCTCTAATGACCAATGATGTTGAACATTTTTTCACGTATTTATTTGCCTTTTGTATGTCTTTATCTGAGAACTGTATATTCATCTCAGATGCCCATTTTTGGATTGGGTCTTTGAATTTCAGGGGTTTGATTTTTTAAAATTCTTTATATGTTCTAGACAGAAGTCCTATCTCTGAGGGACAGTTGACTAAGTTTTTTTCCAATTTGTGGGTTTTCTTTTCACTATGCTAGAGATTTCTTTTGATATGCAAAAACTCTTTAATAGGACATGATCTCAGTTATTGATTCTGGGAATTATTTCCCACGTGGTTTGATTTTTGTTCATGAATTCTCTACCTCCTCGTATGTCTTCAACATTTCTATCTAGTTTGTCTTCCAACAGACTTACTGTTTATGTTTTAATATTTAGATCTTTGATCCATTTAGATTTTAGTTTAGGACACGGTGATAGACATTGATCTAGTTTTAGTTTTCACTGTATAGAGAGACAATTTTTCCAGCACCGTTTATTAAAGAGACTATTTTTCTCCCAGTTGACATGTTTGGCTCCTGAGTGTGTTTGTAGTTGTAGTTGTATCTTCTAATCTATTCCATTGATCTTCAGGTCTGTTTTTATTCTAGTACCATGCTGATTTTATTACAGTAGCTCTGTAGTATAACTTCAAGTCAGGGATTGTGATGCCTCCTGCCTTGCCTTTGTTGCTTAGAATTGCCTTTGCTATTCTGGGTCTCTTCTGGATCCAGATGAATTTTAGGAGTGATTTCTCTAGATCTGTGAGGTACACTAGTGGTATTTTGATAGGGATGGTATTAAATCTGTATAACAATTATGGGAGGATGGCCATTTTTACAATATTTGTTCTTCCTATCCATGAACAAGGGATGTCTTTCCATTTTCTGAGGTTCTCTTCAATTTATTTTTTCAGGGTATTGTAGTTTTCCCTGAGCAGATCTTTTAGTTCTTTTGTTAGATTGATTCCTAAGTATTTCATTTTTTTGGATGCTATTGTAAAGCATATGGCTTCTCTTATTTGTCTCTCAGTGATTTTGTTGTTAGTGTATAGGAATGCTATTGATTTTTGAGAGCTGACTTTGCATCCAGCTACATTACTAAATTTATTTATTATACCTAGGAATCTTTCAATGAAGTTTTGGAGGTCTTCTAGGTAGAGTATCATGTCATCTACAAACAATCAGTTTAACTTCTTTTCCTATCTTTACTCCTTTTATTTCTCTCTAGTCTAATTGCTCTGGCTAGTATTTCCAGCAGTATATTGAATAGGAGTGGTGATAACTGACATCCTTGTCTTGTTTCTGATTTTAGGGTAAAGGCTTTCAGTTTTTGGCCATTTAGTATGATGTTGGCTTTTGGTTTGTCTTAGATGGCTTTTATCATATTGAGGTAAAGACCATCTATTCCAATTTGCTGTAAGGTTCTTATTGTGAGTAAATATTGGCCCTTATCAAAAGCTTTTTCTGCATCTACAGAAATGATCATGTGATTCTTATTTTTGGCTCTATTGATATGGTGGATTACATTTATTGATTTGCGTATATTGAACCATCCCTGCATTCCTGGAATGAATCCCACTTGTTCATGATGTATAATCTTGATGATTTGCTGCATTCTATTTGCCAATATGTTATTGAGAATTTTTGCGTCTATGTTCATTAGGAAGATTGGTCTGTAGTTCTCTTTTTTGGTTGGGTCTTTCTCAGGTTTTGGTTTTAGAGTAATAATATTTGCTTCCAGGAATGAGGTAGGGAGAATTGCTTCCCTCTCAATTTCATTGAAGAATTTGAGGAGTGTTGGCATTAAGTCTTCTTTGTATTTCTTGTAGAATTCCACAGTGAATCCATCTGGACCTGGGCTTTTCTTTGTTGGTAAGGATTTAATTACATTTTCAATTTTGTTAATTGAAATTGCATTACTCAGCAGGTTTACATGTTATTGACCCAGCTTTGGTAATTCATGTTTCTAGCAATCTGTCCATTTCTACTGTGTTATCAAGCCTATAAGAGTAGAGGTTTTCAAAATAGGTATTGATGATCTTTTGTATTTCCACAGGGTCTGTAGTGATTTCATCCTTTTCATTCCTTATTGCATGATTTTTTTTCTTGCCTTTTTAAAATAAGACTGGCTAGAGGCTTATCAATTTTATTTGACTCACTAATTCATTGTATTGTTTTCTTAGTCTCTATTGCATTGATTCCTGCCCTGATTTTTATAGTTTGCTCCCTTCTTTTGGATTTTGGCTTGAGTTGTTCTTCCTTTTCTAGATGTTTGAGGTGTAGCATCAGGTTCTTTATTTGTGTTCGTTCTGTTTTCCTGATGTGGGAATTCACTGCAATAAAGCAGTCCTCTGAGGAACATCGCATCCCACAGGTTCTTGTAAGTTGTATCTGTATTTTCATTTGCTTGTAGGTATTACTAACTTCTTCTTTAATTTCCTCTGTGTCCCACTGATTGCTCAGGAATGTATTATTCAATTTCCATGTGTTTGTGGGGGTTTTGCAGTTTCTTTTATGATTAATTTCAAGTTTAATGGTGCTATAATCTGAAAACATTTATGGGATATTTTCGATTCTTTTGCATTTACTTAAGCATGTTCTGTTGGCTAGAATATGGTCTATTTTAGAGAATATCCCATGTGCTGCTGAGAAAAATGTATGTTCTGATGTTGTGGGATGGAACACTCTGTATACATCCACCAAGTCCATTTGTTCACAAGTGTAATTGAGTTCTGTTATTTCTTTGGTGATTTTCTGTCTAGTTGATCTCTCCCTTTGTGTCAATGGTGTGTTAAGTTCTCTTGTTATAATTGTGTTGCTGTTTATTTGATTTTTCATTTCTGTTAATATTTGTTTTGTATAGCTGGGTGCTCCTAAATTTGGTGCATAGAAATTTAAGATTTCTATCTCTTCCTTTTGGAGTTTTCCCCTAACTAGTATATAGTGACCTTCTTTATCTCTTTGGATCATTCTTGGTTTGAAGTCCACATTGTCTGCAAACAGAATAGCTACTCCTCCTTTTTTGGGGGGGCGAGGGTTCCTGTTGCATGAAGTATTGTTTTCCATCCTTTGACTTTCAGTCTATGAGTTTCCTTTTGTGTTAGATGAGTTTCTTGTAGACATATGTCTTGATCCATTCTGCCAGTCTGTTTCTTTTAATTGGTGACTTGGCCATTTAATGTAAATTGGCCATTTACATTATCGGTGATAACTTATATATATTGCTTTACTTTTGACATGTTATCTTTCTCCTGTTGACTTTTTACCTTTCCACTCTGTTTAA
>PVJX010042464.1:0-14137 GCA_004027295.1 Dolichotis patagonum
TATCTATATATATATATATAGTATTTATTAGGAAAAAGGACTATGAACCTCAGCAGAAACAAAGATCAAGAATGCCCTGAGATCTTAGACCTACTTCAGGGCTGCCTTTTGGTTGCCCTGAAAGGTTGCCATTATGCACTGTTTAAAGCACTAATGAGAAGACACCCCAATAGCTAAATGCCCTCACTGATAAAACAGCCAAAGAGCACTAAAATCAGTGGGGTTTGTAATGCTCCTCCCAACTCTCCCACAACCCATGCTACCCAGACCATCCTATTCAGATTCAGACTTGAGGCTAGCCAAGAGCCTAGAGGCCTGACTTCCTCCAGAAGGCTGGCAGACCTTACCAGATGGGTGAATTCTAATCCCAGAATTGTTAGGCCCCCAAGATCATCCAGGAGACCCATTGGGCCACTCACTTAGGGGGAACCAAATTGGCCGAGTTATTCCGAGGACATTACTTCATCCCCAAATTATCTTGCCTGACTAAAGATGTCAGCCAAAAATGCCCACAACGTCTTCAGGTGAACCCTAGGCTGGCCCCCACTGATGTTCAAAAGAGACAACAAGGATTTATCCCTGGAGACCACTGGGAAAGAGACTTTACTGAAATGGGCCCAGGAAGAGGGGGCCATAGTATCTCTTAGTTCTTGTAGACACATTCACCAGGTGGACTGAAGGATTTGCCACTCAGACTGAATCAGCTCTCATAGTAGCTAAGAAACTCCACTATGAGATAGTGCCTTGATTCAGTTTGCCCACCTCTCTGGGGTCTGACAATGGCCCAGCTTTCATAGCTCAGATCACTCAAAATTTAGCTGTAGCTTTAGAAATCAATTGGAAATTATACTGTGCCTAACGGCCTCAAAGTTCAGGCCAAGTAGAGAAAATGAGCAGAACCATAAGGGAAACTGTTTCAAAACTGGCTCTTGAGACTGGTGAAAACTGGATAAGTCTCCTTCCTTTTGCCCTTCTCAGTATGTGATGTACCCCCTACCTCCAGGACATTACTCCTTTTGAGGCCATGTATGGCCAACCACCCCCTTTGATCCTCCATGTTCAAGACAATAAGTTGGTTGCTGTCACTAATGGGGAACTTGTTAAGTCCTTACCGGCTCTCCAGCCCCTGCTGCACTCAACCCACTGCTTGTCCTGGGACCAGCAGACTGTTCCCAAAATGCCTGATGACTCCCTGACAGCCCAACCTGGTGATCAAGTCTACATCAAAATGAGACAGCCCACATCCATAGGTGCCCACTAGGGAAATCCTAAATGCCCCTACTATGTGGAGGTCACTGTGAATGTTACCATTGGTACCAACAATTGAACCCAGATTGTAAACATCTCAAACCTTGATTCTGGTTCTTCATGCTGGTGGGGACAAGGACCTAAGCCCCTCACTTTGGGAAGCATTCAGGGCTCTGGACTTTGCATTCAGTCTGTAAATTTCCCCTTGAAGTGATCTCCATTTTGAATCAATTGTAATTTAACTGTGTATGTACAAAATGTTTCTTACTGTCTCAACCAACATTTAGTCTCTGCACTGGGAACTTGGTTTGCCTGTACAAAGGGCCTCACCCCTTGTGCTCACCTGGCTGCCTTCACTGGACTTAATTCTGAACTCTGTATTTTAACTCTTCCTCAAGTGTACTGGTATTCTGGAGAAAGAGGCAGGGAACATATGGGGTTACCCAACCTCACAAGAGAAAAAAGAGCCCCAGTCCTAATTCCCATCCTTTTGGGGTTAGGAATAGCCAGTTCCACAGGACTAGAAACCACAGCCCTCATACTGGGAGAACAAAATTACCAGATACTAGCAAAGAAATAGATTGTGATCTGGGTACACTTGAACAAAATGTTCATCACTTAGAGGAGTCTCTAAACTCCCTGGCCAAGATGGTCCTACAGAACCAATGAGGCCTAGACCTCATATTCCTGAAACTGGAAGGTTTACGCCTAGCCTTTAGTGAATCCTGTTGTTTTTACACCAACCATTCAGGAGTTATTAAAGACAGTCTTAGTCAGCTCAGAAAGCAGCTAGCTGATAGAGAAAATGAGATACAACATCAACAGAACTGGTATGAAAATTTGTTCTTCACCACCCCATGGCTGACCACCTTACTCGGCTCTGGCAGGACCCTTGGTTCTCCTCCTACTAGCCATTAGTAATGGCCCCTGCATGATAAACTGTCAATGCATTATGTCCAAGGCCAAGTCCAATATATTAAATTAATAATTATATGTTCCCAATTAAAAGATTTAGAAAATTTAGATGAGTTTTAGATGATAAAGATGACCAGGAATCAAAGATTTGATTTATATACTAAAGCTGGTGGGCAATGTTGTAGCTTGGCATAACTGATGCTGTCTTGTCCCTGTATTTGACCTAGAAGAGTGAAAAATTACTCAGGGTACAAGTCCCATGAGAAGAGCAGAATAAACTGTACCCATAAGAAAAAAAATTAACCTGCTCTACAAAGAAGCAGGATGCAGGTGTCAACCAAAATTAATGTAAGATTCTAGCTAAATTGTTCCCAACAGGATGTCTTGCTTTGTGATTTTCTGCTTTGAAAACTCTGTAACCCTCCAGTTTGGGGACACTCGGTCTGACTCTGAAACAGGGGTCTATGCAGGTGGTCACAGAACTCAGCTAGTAAAATCCCAAAATTTGTCAGTTTGGCTGCTTGGCTTCCTTTATTGATCATGAAGCCACCTCATTCTATCTCTTCAGTACCTAGCATGCTGCCAATTCACTGACTAAATGAATAAGCCAGACATTTTTAAAAAGAGAGACTGAAACATCTTAAAACCTAGATGCAACAGGATAAAATGGCAATAGATTAGTGGGTTCTTGACATCATTTTACCCACAAATCTTCTAAGATGAAACCAGAAATAGATTCAAACTTACACCACAAACTTCCACTGAATTAAGATAAAGTAACGTAGAATAGAAAAGCAGTCCACTTTCCAGAGACAAGTGTGCAAAAGGGGTAGACTGGACAATCGTAATTGGCATTGGTGGTAGATAGGGAGAAAGAAAGGACTTGATTTCCAGCCTCTTTTATGTGTTAAAAGTGCTACAAACTCATAATCCACTTTGATTAAAGGAGAAAACATTAAAGAATCAAAGTCTAATCACTATTTTTGCACAACTGGTGATGGAAACAGCAATGATTTAGCTGAGAGGAAACTTCATGAATATTTTTCACATCTTAATATTTGTATGATGAAGCTGCTTCAAAATTCTACAGTCATATAAACTTGAAAGGGTAAATGATAACATAATAATTCATTAAACTTTTTCCCTTACTGCTGATGAGAGGAATTATTTTGTGGCTCATTTTAAAAACATTTTCCCTAAAAGTGGGTCACTATTTCCTCTTTTGTGTGCATGTGCTGAGTATTGAACCCAGAGTCTTGTGCATGATAATCAAGTGCTTTCCACAAGCTATACCCCGGCCCCTATCTTAAACATTTCAGACTGTTAATCTAGACTATGTATTTCTCGAGTATGCATTTAACAAAGAAATAGCTTCTCAGGTTAATGCATCTTTTAAAATTCTCAGATGTGCTTGCACTGTGTGACTGTCCCCATGCCAGTGGCAGGGACAGAAAATCATCCCACAGCACTGCATCCTACCTGCCAACAAGAGGTTATAGATTACAGCAGTGGAGGCACCAGTGAAAGCACGCAGTGGAACAGTACGACCTCTCCTGCCCTACTACCAGTGGCCTGAGGGACGCAGGGTCACATAACACTGCCCTGTGCACAGCAATGAGTGGGAGGTGAGCACTCCCCACTTGGGAGAGGAGACAGAACAGGGACTGAGCAGGCTGTGACAGATTCCGCAGGAGCCGAGGGTCAGCCCACAGCACAGCACCCCACCCCACCCTGCAACAAGACCTGAGAAGACAGAGATGTGTGTTCAGCCCTGTTTTTATATAAGTGTGAACACGCCTTCTGACTTTTGGGGTTGTTGTTTCTGTTCTGTTCTTCCTTTTATTTGTGTCCTTCTTTCTTTCTCTCTAGTCTTATGCGCCAGTTTCCAAAAGTTAGCCTGGTCCCCCTTTGTCCTCCAGCCTTACTTCTAAGCTCTTCCTCGTCTCCCACTTCTGTGTTTTCTCCTAACCCATTTTAAATTTTAACCTCTGGGTGAAAAATACTGCATATCATTTTCTGGTTATTTTAGATTGTGTCATATAACCACAAATCTAACTCATGTGTTTAAAGGTGACAAATTAATGGTTAGTTCAGTTTGTCATTTTCTAGACTGTTTGATGCTATTGTCATTGCTGATGGTACTATTATAACCAAAAATAACATCATTGTTCTAAACAGCTGTTCTTTCTGGTATTCTAAGGCTGAGGTTGATTAAGGGTCACAGAAAATACTATGGCATGGTGCCAAAGAACCAGACGCAGGGCCAAAACCCAGCAACTTCTCATCTCCAACAAATTGAAGAGGTAGGATCTTGCAAGACTCAAAACCCCCATACCAGCTACACCTGGAAGACACCCCAGAGAAGCCGTCATTTCCTAAAAGTTCTAAAGACTAACAATAAAGCAACTCACCATAGGTAATTTATAAGCATCACCCAGGAATTAACTTAACAAAAAAAAGAAAATGAGGAGACACTTAAATAAGATACAACCCAGACAGACATCCAGTTCACCAAAAACAAACCCCGGGGGCAATGAGGTGGGCCAGTCCAAAAGCCACCCATCTGGCTTCTCTGAAGGGATGACAACAAAGCAATTGAATGAGGCTCTAGAAAAAAAATCATACCAGAAATCATTTCTCAGATAACGGCAAAGATGGTGTCCACAGTAAAAACCATGCTTAGTGACTCTAGAGCAGATACAGACAAAAAATAGAGGAGATTAAGAAAATTATGGAAGTCATGATTGCTCACCACAGGAAAGAAATGGAATCCATAGGGCAAATTCAAGCAGATATTCTGGAGAATAAAAATTTTAATGAAAGTATTCACAGAAGATTAAGCTAGTGTGAGGACAGGATCTCAGATATAGAGGATAGGCTTGTGGTTAGCAAACACAAAAAGAAATATTTCTTAAAAATAGCAAAGGGCCATGAGAAATCAATCCAGGAGCTGCTAGATGAGGCAAAGAAGAATAACTTGTGATTAAATGGAGCCAATGAAAAAGCAGGAGATAGCATGAATGATATAAAAAAACTGCAGAAAACTTCCCTGATAGAGAAAAAGAATTGGACGTACAGATAAGTGAGGTATATAGAACTCCAATGAGCAACAATCAAAAAAGAAAAATCTACAGCCAAGATTCCAGAGCTTCAACACAAAAAGCTGTTAGGGAAAAGAAACAAATCACCTATAAAGGAAAGCCCATCAGAATCACAGCAGACTTCTCAGCACAAATCTTCAAGTCAAGGAGTTCTTGGGGTAAAGTATTTCAAGTTCTAAAGGAAAGCAATCTTCAACCCAGACTGATGTAGCCCACAAAACTATCTTTCAAAACTGATGGAGAAATAAGATACTTTCATGATAAAGAACATCTGAGGAAATGTATGACCACCAAACTAGCACTCCAAAATGTTTTGAGGGACATTCTAGAAAGAGATAATAAGCACTACAACTCCATGAATTCCAAAAGAAGGAACCCACCAGGCAAGGCAAATAATTAAACAGAGAGAGGGGAAAAATAGGGGATGCCAACAACAGGGAAATGACAAGGATAAACTAATACATATCAGTTATAACCATCAATGTTAATGGTCTCAGTTTACCAACCAAAAGACACACACTGGCAGAATGGATCAAGAAGCAAGATCCAACAATATGCTGCATACAAGAAACACATCTAATTCAAAAAGAAATCCGCAGACCGAAAGTCAAAGAATGGAAAAAATATCCATTGAGCAGAAATCCAGAAAAAAGCAAGGGTAGTTATTCTATTTGCAGACAAAGTAAATTTCAAGCTAAGACTGATTAAAAGAGGCATGAAAGTGATGACATACTTGTGAAGGGAACAGTTCAAGAGAAAGAGATTAACAATCATCAATATATATGTAATGAATACCAGTGCACACAACTATATACAGCAAATATTACTGGACATGAAAAATCAAATAAGCCCCAGTACAATTATATTGAGTGATCTCAATACCCCACTGTCATAAAAAGACTGATCAACTAGACAAAGAATCAGCAATTGAATACTAGAACTGAACCAAACTTCTGAACAAATGGATTTAGTAACTGTTTACAGTTTTCCACTGAAAACATCAGAATACACATTCTTCCTAGCTGTGCATAGGATGTTCTCCAAAACAGACCATATGTGAGCCATAGAACATGTCTAAGTAAATGCAAAAGAATTGAAATTATCCCATGCATAGTTCCTGATGATAGTGCAATGAAGTTGGAAATTAATGGCAAAAGGAACTATAAAAACTTCATAAACATGGAAATTAAATAACACCCTCCTGAATAACCCATGGATAACAGATAAATTAAACAATACCCACAATTAAATGTTAAGGCTGACACAACATACAGAAATTTGTGGGACACAATGAAAGCAGTCCTAAAAGGAAAACAGAACAAGTTCAAATAAACAACCAAATGTTGTACCCCAAGCTTCTAGAAAAATAATTAGTCAAGCTCAAAGCCCATATGAGGGGGAAAATTATAAAAATCAGAGTAGTAATTAATTCTGTTGAGATTAAGAAAACAATACAGGAGATCCACACCATGTTGGAACTCAGGGCACTGGGAAAACGAGCAACCAGCCAGCCGCCCTGGTAAGTGGCTGTGGTCTGGCAAGCTGCGGCCACCCCAGGGCGAGAAGCAGCAGTGTTTCCTGAGATCTGTGCCATGTTGGAACTCAGGGTGCTGGGAAAATGAGCAACCGGCCAGCTGCCCTGGTAAGTGGCTATGGTCTGGCAAGCCACAGCCACCCCAGGGCGAGAAGCAGCAGTGTTTCCTGAGATCCGTGCCATGTTGGAAATTACGGTGCTGGGAAAACAAGCAACCAGCCTGCCACCCTGGTAAGTGGCTGTGAGCCTACTGGCACATGGGCTGAGAATCAAACATCTGCCCCCCCACCCCCTGTTAGCAAGTGGGAGCCAGAGATTTGAGCATCTCTTGGGAGGTTGACCATATGTAATATAGCAAATAAGGGGGATTTCCTTCTACCATCTCTTTGAAGGCAAATATTTTTATTGCCATTTTGCTTTGTCCTGAGTAATGGTATTGCTCTATTCAATATTCTGTTTTGATAAATTCTATAATATTCTGTATTTCCTTTGCTTTTTCTATACATGACTGAAAGAACAATTATTGTGAAGATAATGAGATGTACTATGGTACCTATTACTGTTATCCCAGTAACCTGCTATGGAGTTCTGTACCAATTTCACTACACTGTCTCAATTGGCTTTATTCCATCCTGTTATGTTGTATTTTACTACCTTCAAGTTAATAAAAAAATTTTAAAAAAATTAAAAAAGAAACACATTTGACTTGAAAGGAAATTTATAGGCTGAAAATCAAAGGAGGGAAAACAATTGTTCCATACAACAGGAGATCAGAAAAAAGCAAGGGTAACTTGCCCATCAACCACAGAATGGATAAGAAAGATGTGGCATTTTTGTACCACCCAAAAGAGAGAACTACAGGCCAATCGCCCTAATAAACATGGATGCAAAAATACTCAATAACATACTGGCAAATAGAATGTAGCAAATCATCAAGAAGATTATACACCATGACCAAGTGTAATTCATCCCAGAAATGCAGCAGTGGTTCAACATACATAAAGCAATAAATGTAATACATCATCTCAACAAAGCCAAAGACAAAAATCACATGATCATCTCAATAAATGCAGAAAAAGCTTTTGATGAAGTCCAATATCCATTCATGATAAAAAAAAAACTAGAGAAAATAGCCATAAATGGTCTTTATGTTAATCTGATAAAATTCATCTATGACAAACCAACAGACTACATTTTACTAAGCATTCAAAAACTGAAAGCTTTCACTCTAAAAGCAGGAACAAGACAAGGATGTCTACAATTGCCATTTCTATTTACTATAGTTCTGGAAACATTAGCCAGAGCAATTAGACAAGAGTGAGAAATAAAAGGAATAAAGATAGGAAAGGAAGAAGTCAAATCATCATTATTTGCAGATGATATGATATTCTACGTAGAAGACACCAAAAAATCCACCAAAAGCCTTCTAGATTTAATAACAAAATTCAGTTGCACAGCTGGATACAAAGTCAACACTCAAAAATCAATAGCTTTCCCAAACACAAATAACAAACTCACTGAGAAAGAAATTAGGGAAGCAATACATTTCACAATTAGCATTGGATAAATGAAATAATTAGGAATCAACTTTACAAAGGAAGTAAAAGATCTGTATGTTGAAATCTACAGTACTCCAAAAAAGACAAAAGAAGATATCAGAAAATGGAAAGATATTCTTTGCTCTTAGGTAGGACGAACCAACATAATAAAAATAGGGGTACTGCCAAAACTGTTATACTGATTTAATGGAATCCCAATCCAAATACCACTAACATACCTCACAGAATTAGAGAAAACAATGCTAAAATTCATTTGGAACCAGAAGAGATCCAGAATAGCAAATGTAATTCTGGGCAACAAATGCAAGGTAGAGGGCATCACAATCCCTGACTCAAAGGTATATTCAGAACTACTGTGATAAAATCAGCATGGCACTGGCAAAAACAAAAACAAAACAAAGAAAACCCCAAAACACAAACAAAACAAAACACAATCAGAGGATCAGTGAAACAGATTAGAAGATGCAGAAATAACTCTAAACATACTTAGCTATCTTATCTTTGACAAAGGGGCCAAACATATTCACTGGAAGAAAGACAGGCTCTTTAATAAATGGTACTGGAAAAACTGATTTTCCACATGCCAAAGACCAAAGCTAGATCCAAGGCTACCACTATGCACTAAACTAAAATCAAAATAGATCACAGTTAAAAATATTAAAACAGAAACACTAAATCTTCTGGAAGAGAAAATAGGTAGAACTCTTAAAGGCATGTGCGTAGACAAAGACTTCAATGAACAAAACCCAGATTTTACAGGAAATACTACAAAGAATCAACAACTGGGGTCTCATCGTATTAAAAAGCATTCACACAGCAAAAGAAACCATCAACAGAAGGAAAAGACAACGCATAGAATGGGAAAAAATTATAGCCTGTTACTCCTCAGACAAAGGACTAGTATCTAGAACATACAAAGAATTGAAAAAAATCAGGTCTTCTAAAAGTTGGGTGTGATGGTGCACACTTGCAATTCCAGCACTCAGGAGGCTAAGACAGGAGGATCATTGAGAGCTCAAGACCAGCCTGGGCTACTAAGTGAGCTCAAAGCCAGCTTGAACTGCACAGCAAGACCCTGTCTCAAAAAGACAAAAAAAAAAAAAAAATCGTGTCTTACAAATTCAAAGACCCAACCCAAAAATGAGCATCTGAGAGGTAAAAATGGCAAATAAATATATGAAAAACTGTTCAAAATCACTGGTTACTCAAGAGACAAAAATTAAAACAACACTGAGATTTCTTCTAATGCCAGAAAGAATAGCCATCATCAAGAAATCAACCAATAAAAATCCTGACAGGGCTGCAGGAAAAGGGAGTATTACTCCACTGTTGCTGAGAGTGTAGACTGGTGTGACCACTATGGAAATAATTGTGGAGATTCCTCAAAAAAGGAGGACTAGAGACCCCATTTGACCCAGTTATTCTCCTTCTTTGTATCTTCCCAAAAGAATTAAAAGCATCATACCACAGAGATACATGTGTGCCCATGTTTATAGCAGCACAATTTGCAATAGCTAAATCTTGGGAACAGCTCAAATACCCATCAACTGATAAATGGATAAAAAGATGTTTTTCATAATGGAGTACTACTCTGCCACAAAGAAGAAAAACCTGAGACATTTTTTACTAATGAATGGACCTTGAGACCATACTCTTAAGTGAAACAAATGAGATATGTAAGTATCACATTGCCTCATTGGTGTGAGAAACTGAAAGTGTAAATAAGAATCAAATTGTACAAGTAATACAGTCAAATGCGAAGAAATTGTTCAAATGGAAAGGAGAACTAGAGAGTGGGGAGGGGGAAGGCAAGAAGGAAAAAGAAAAATGAGAAAAGAAGGCAAAAATGAAAACAAAGCTTTGTAGATATGGATTTCTTCAGTTGATCTTTGTCATGGAAGTATCTTGTTTCTCCATTAAATTTGACAAACAGTTTTGCTGGGTACATCAGTCTGGGTTGAAAGTTGTTTTCTTTTAGGGCTTGAAATACTTCACTCCAAGCTCCTCTTAACCTGAAGGTTTGTGCTGAGAAGTCTGCTGTGATTCTAATAGGCTTTCCTTGATAGGTGAGTTGTGTCTTTTCTCTAACAGCTCTTAGTATTCTGTTTTTATGTTGTATGTCTGGAATCTTAATTATTATATGTCTGGGTATAGATTTATGTTGGTTATGACTGTTTGGCATTCTATATGCCTCACTTATTTGTATGTCAGATTTTTTTTCCCCATGTTTGGGAAATTTTCCATTATTACTTCGTGAATAGCTTAGTTAAGTCCTTTGCATTGTCTCCTGCCTCTTCAATGATGTCTATTAGCCTTACATTGCCTCTCTTGGCATCATCTTGAAGCTGTTGGATTGTCATTTCGTGCTGCTTTGTTGTTTTTGTAAGTTCTATCTTTTCCTGGTCACTAACTGTGATCCTGTCCTCAATGTCTGAAATTCTATCCTCAGCTCCATTTAAATGGTTTTTCCAGCTTTCAGTAGAGTGTTTTGTTTCTTGGATATTTCTTTGAAACTGTTTCATGGATTCTACTTGTTTTCTACCTTGTTCATTCAGGGTTTCAATCAATTTCCCATGCTTCTGTATTTTTCTATCTATTTCTTCCCTAGCTATGTTGAGCAAATCCTTTACTAAGGTTGTTACTTCTGTCTTTATGTAAGCCATTACTTCTAATTTGAGTTCCTCTATAGCCTTACAGATTTGTTTCTTTACTTCATTTGCTCTTTTCAGACTTTTAAAGTCCTCCATTTTTCTGTTGTCTGTTCTTGCACCTGACGGACTAGATGTTTGAGATTGCATTTTGGTTTTTCGTTTTGTCATTTTCACCTTCTGGGCCAGAGATACTCCCGAAGTACCAGCTCAGCTAGAGACGATGGCCTGTGAGGATGCGATGGCACCCTTTAGGAAATGGCGTATACACTGAATCCAAAACTATGGAGATCACTTATATGACAAGTGACCCAGGAAAGCGTGTGCGTCCTGTCCCTGTGACTCTGAGCTATGAAGTGCTAAAGGGCCTGGTCTACAAAGGAAACACATTCTCAAGGGATTCGACAAAAGTCTATTAATCACTACAGTGACCAACTAGGAACTTTGGGCTCTTTCTGTCCGGACATCAGGGGCACGATGCTGCCAGGATCAGCTGAGCCCATCTGCAGGTCCTAGTCTTCAAGGTCTCCGTGGCGAGGGGCCCGGGAATGCCGGAAGACTCAGCTGCTCCCCAAGCGTTCGGAGAAGTGTACCTAAGCGGCCCAATGGAGGTTTGTTAGACACAAAATGCACCCCGGATGCCCCCTTCGTGCTGGAGTTGTCGTTGGATCTTAGAAAGTGAGAACAGTGACCAGCCTCCCGGCTCAGGGTCTCGGCTGCCTCAGCAGCAGAGAAGCCCTCATGTAACTCACTCTTTCGAGGGGCAGTGACACAGCCAGCACCGAGGGAGCCGGGAAGGGAGCTTGGCTGGATGCGGGGCACTCTCGCCGAGTTTCTCTCCAGCTCTCCCAGAGGGCTGCCCGATTCTGGACAGGCCTGTGTCACAGCCCCGCTCAGGAAATCTTGCAAGTACTGGTGTCTTTTTCTGCCAAATTCTTTGCTATATACTTTCTGAGTTTTGTACTTCTTGTTCCACATCCTTACAAGTCTGCTGAAAGTAAAATGATACCAGAGGAGGTAAAGGAAGGAGAGTAAATACTAATACAAGGCTTAATAGGTTCTAATACTATTGCACATGTGTAGACTCCCTGCACGTCAAACTGCAACAGTGGTAGATTACGGGACTTCCAGGAGGAGATAAAATCTAGGGCGCTCCTGGGAACATGTGGTCCAAAGACGAAGCCAAGAGCGTGACAACATTAATGGAGACTGCAGAAAATTTAAGGCGGTGCATCGAATTCCCTGAAGGACCTCAAATGCACAGAAGTCTTCGTGACACTGTCCAGTCACAAGCTCACAGCAAGTCTAAGGAGAAGAGCCTACCTGAAAGGTTGTGAAAGTAGATTTTCTCATGGCGTGAGTCCCGAGAGACCTCACAAGAGACTCAGCGGGCTTCAGAGAAACGTAACAGCAGAAGCACCCTGCACTGACTTGGACTAAAGGAGAGCAAGATGGGAAAACGGAAAAAGGCCCTCGGACCTCGGAATTTTCACAGAAACTCGGTCTGAGGAAAGGACTCAGCTGCCGACAGAGGAGAATTCTCAGGAAAACAACAAACAAGGGCTCAGGGGTAGAGGACACGGCCACGGAGAAGGGATCCTCCTAGCCGGGGAGGCGCACAGCCTGCCTCCTCTGACCTCCCACTCCCGCCTGCAGCGGCACTATTTCCGGCTATTTAACAGCCTTGGGTGTGCGGCTAGAGGATAAGTCTTTCTTTAGCCCTTGAGTCTTCACATTCAGAGGAGCGAGCGGTGTTCACGATGCTGCACTGCAGTTACCATCCCCACCGGGCCCTTCGGGAGACGTAAGGTCTTCATGGCCCAGCGTTAGACCATCAGAACAGCGCCGTGTAAACTGAGCGCCTCTCTGGCCAGGCTGGTGGCCCACATCTGCAGTCCCCAGCACTGCAGTGGCTGAGGCAGGAAGATCACAAGTGGGAGACCAGCCTGGGCACCGTAGTGACTTGGCGAGATCATGTCTCAAAATAAAAAATAAAAATAGGACCGCCGATGTAGTTCAGTGCAAAGGCCCTGGGTTCAAGCCTCAATACAAAACAGTGTATTTTTAAGGGAGGGAAATATAAGAACATTGTGGACATCACAATGTTCTTATATAAGAACATCAGTGGATTGTGCCAGTTTTTAAAAGTGTCCTTTTAAAGTATTTATTCCACAGAAAGCATAGAAGGGGCAACATCTGACTTGCTTCTAACAAACAGAGTGAAGAAAAGTGATGTCATATGACTTTCAACATTGTTAGGACAGCTCTGGATATCAGAATGATTGCCCTTGTAGCCAACTGCCATGATATGAGGACATTTAAACCACAAAGGGAGCTAGGTGTTCCAGGGAAGAAGTTTCAGATGCCTGTCCCAACTGAACTTCAGCCAGCAACCAGCATCAGTGAAATCACCCAGATATGGTAGTGAAGAAACTTCAGACAATTCTATTACTAGATAGAATGTCCTGGAGTAGTTGTTTCCAGGTTCTTGGTATCCCCAGAGAATAGAGCAGCAAACTCAGAAACAACAAGAGTGAGATTTATTAAAAGCAAAAGTGCAATCCACAGGAAGAGTCAGGCCAGTGAGACAAACTCACATCAAACTCACTTGATAGGGACAGGTACGGGGCCTATTAACGATCTCCTGGGGTTGTGGGAGAATCTATAGCTGGAGAGTGACAGGAGTCAAGGCCCAGTGGAGCAGCTGACAGGCTCACCCCTAGGAGGAGGCGTTTTTGACACTACAAGTTTTTAGAGGAAGTGTCATAGCGCTCACAACTCACCAGGGCGGTCAAAACTTCAATGCGAATGAGGTCGGATGCAGGCTGGGGCGGTGTGTGTTTACTTTTGCTCATGCCTCGGGGTCCTGGTGGGTGGAGCTTCATCTGCTGTTCTCTGGTATTTTAGCGTGGCCGCCCTTGCTCTGTCTGATTTCTCTCTTCCTGTCTCACCACTCTCTGTGGTGTCCATACCCTGCTCTGCCTCCTCTCTCAGTTCCATTCTTCAGCCCTAGTGCTGTCCCTATCGAACCAGGAGGGAGCAGAGCCAAGGGCTCCGGCCAAGCTCTTTCCTATGCCGGGTTTTAGAAGAAAATAAATTAACATTAAGCGACTAAACTTTGGATAATATATT
>PVJX010042465.1:0-14141 GCA_004027295.1 Dolichotis patagonum
AAAAGTACAATTTTATTTTAACCCTGCCTGCAGATGAATCGGAAACTTTCATAACATTCAGTTCCTCCTCACACTGACAGAAGTATTTCAGTGATTGATCTGTTATAATAACATAGCCCAAAAACATCAGCCAAGAGGACAGAGCTTTGGGTGCTGGTCCCAACTGCTCAAGTGGCCTCAGGCATGTCACCCTGAGGCTTTGCCTGCCTGTAGTTTAGTGGCTCTTTGACACCATGACATAGCCCACTGGTGCCAGAGGGTCCACATCAGCAACACTTTCTTTGAGAAAGTCTGATTTGCACACAACCCTGAGCCCCTGGGAGAGAAAGCCAAATCCGCCAGTCTCTCCCGTTCTCACCCACCAGCAAGGGGGTATCAGCTGCTCTCTGGGACATAAAACAAGACCAGGAGGGCTTGTAGGTTGGGATGGCCCCAGCTACCCACAGCGCTGACCATACCCACCCGGGGGCTTGATGAAGAGAATGCTGTGTGGGCAACAGAAGGTGACAGAATATAAAGTGGGGCCAAAGCTAGGACCAGCAGCTCCCCACACCTCCAGAGCAAACCCAGTGCAAGTGGTCCCTCCATTGGTCAAAGACATGATTAAAAACCATGAAGAATGTGTTTTAACTTTATTACAGTAAAAGATACATTACCATAAGTCCTCCTCGACTTTTAAAAGGGATTCATGGCAGTGTGTTTTTTACTATAAAAAAAATTTAAACATTCTCTATATTTCTGATCATATTACATATGTACTCTAAAGGTCGCAATCAGTGCACAAGTGACCTGTTAGCACTAGTTTAGGAGCAAACAGAATGTTTACTTTTGTTTTATATTGTAATTATCATTTGGATCCTTCATAAAAAGCATGGGAGAGTTACATTTATGTTTAAAATATAGGCAAAATACTTATGATATTACATATAACATAGTCTAAGAATGAGGCGTAGGAGCAGGCAGAAATTACAGAGAAAGATTTATGGATTTAACTGCATAACATTGAAAAACTTATGCTTATTTTTAAAAAACTACCTTAAACTATTAGGAGAAGAAAGTATTTATTAAACATATGATGGTAAATATTTATGTATGAAGAACACTTAGAGAAAAAACCACATTCTAAAAGACATAAATAAATAATTCATGAAAGAAAACAGAAAACATGCAAATGAACAATGAACATAGAAATATGGACCCTCACAAATAACTAAGTAACATCTTTGCCTACCCAACTGGCAAATACGGTTTAAATCTCTTTTTTAACACTGATAGAAGGAAAGACAGGTAAACAATCTTGTATACTGTTCACAAGAAGGCCAACTAGCAAAATACATTTGGAGAGTAGTATTATAAAGAGTATTAATAAGTTTTAAAGTATGTGTAAATTTTGACATACCAATTGGATTTCTAAGCATTTGTCCCTTAGGAAAATCATCATAACTAAAGATACATGCACTTGGATACTCCGCAAAGCATTGTTTATAAAAGCAAAATACTGGAAATAGCCTCACTGTCTAAACAGTGAAGGACTGGTTTAATATATTATGGCATTATCCACAGGGAACAGCTATGCAGCTATTAAAATGATGATAGAGAAAAATATGAAACAACAGGGAAACTTTCCTGATGTATTAAGTGACAAAACTGGTTACAAATGGTATGTTTAATATGAACTGACTTTTCTAAATAAATATAGATATATGCATATCTGCACTTAATTTTTATATTTAAACTTAACTGAAAGGCCAAGAAGCAATCTACATTTAATTTTTAAAATCTGTTGATAGACCATCTTTACTTTCTCCTTTATGGTTTTCTGCCTTCTTTATAATTTAAACATTTTACTTTTTAATTAAAATGCATAATGCTGAAACACAACCAGGAATCGTTATCAAGTAATCAATCAGGAAGCAAACATTTTAAAATCAACAAGTTAAGAACCAAAGACACATCAAATAAGATAAAGTAGTATCAATTGTTCCAAACAACCCCTCTAATTAATCTTTTATGCCTTTTTGTAAGACCACAGAATCTGAGTTCATACAGATGAGGTAATTGCATTGCAAAACTTGTTGGACCAGGACAACATTCTAAAATCATAACCTATTCTTACCCACAGAAGAGGGGAAAATAAACTTGCTCTCTTTATTTTTCAAAGAGAAAACTATGCATCTTGAATGCTCAAGGTGGAAAAGCTGATTTCACGGGACAGGGATCTGAGACCAGGAGGGCTTGGTTCTCTAAGGACATGATTCTAAGCCAGTCTGAAGTTTCAAGTTGGAGGAGCAAAGGAAATACATGTAAAGAGCAAGTGTTATTTACAAGCTATGAAATACTGATATGTAGTTCTAAGAAAAGAGATAAATTACCAAAGGGGGAGAACTATAAATCCTCAATGCCACTGCAGATCTCTGGGACTAGAAAACACACACCACAGGCACATGCATGCACACAAACTCCTGGTACACAGTAGGTGCTCAATAAACATTGGTTAAATAATGTTATCAACAAATTTCTCTAGGCCTCTTTCACAACCCCTATTTGGCTACAAACCCTTAGCCAGAAATATTTCCCATCTCAGTAGAGACCAGTGCAAAACATTTAAGCCATGGGACTAAAACTTTTAGGATAATACATCTTGATGAAAGAGAAAGACACACAAGAAAACCTAAACAGGATAGGAACAGATTATTCCACCAAAACCTCTTCTGCTCTCTGTCTCTAGAGAGATCTTTGCAAGTTAGAGCAATCTCCGGAAGCAATGAAGAACAACAGACAAATCCATTAACTTCCTTGTCAGATGTATCTATGTGCAGGAAAGAACATCTCTTTGGTTCATCCAAAGCCTTTGGGAAAGTCAGGGAGACAATGTTTGCACTTTATGTGAATTTCTATTGTAATCTCATGAATTGCTATCTACATAATACAATGACAAACAGGTCTCCTGTTATGGTTACTCCCCTTAGCCTCAGGACACACATTCCAAGGCCCCTACAGATGCCTGAAACTACAGATAGTATCGAACCGTCTGTATACAGTACTATTGTATTCTTACATATACATACCTATGATAAAGTTAAACTAATAGACTAGGCCCGGTAAGAAAGTAACAACAATAACTTATTGTGAACCTTAGCAGCCTCCACCTACAATTTTTCTTCTTTATTAACTCAAAAACTTTTACCTTTTCATTTAAAGGGAACACTTTAAAGTTGAAATATAAATTGCCAGCACCATTGCTCCTATGTGTTGGGTCCATTACTTAGTAAAATAAGGGTTATTGAACATAAGCCCTGTGGTACCAGGACAGTGGATATGATAACTAAAATGGTTGCTAAGTGACTAATGGGCAGGTAGTCCACACAGCATGGATACTCTGGACAAAGAGGTGATTTTGCATCCCAATTAGGATGAAGCAAAACAGTGTGAGATTTCATCACACTTTTTAGAACACTGTGCATTTAAGACTTATGAAGTGTTTCTGAAATTTTCTATTTAATATTTTCAGACTGCTGACCCAGGTAGGTAAAACCACAATAGCCAAAACTGCAATAAGGAAGGACTAATATATTAGATTCTTTGTTCTTCCCAGACAATAGCCTCCCCTTATCTTTGATCTAATACATAGAGAAACTTTCATTTCTAATAGTGGTATTTTTAAAGTAATTTGTTTGCTGGCTTTTAACCACCCTGGAAATTTTTTTCAGACAGCTGAAGAGCACAGTACAGCATCTCACTTGGAAGGGGTCTGCTTCAAACCTTTCTTAACCATAATTCTCAAGGAAGGTGGTGTTCTGTTTTCTTTTAGGGGCCTCTTGGCCAATAGCTAAATAGAAAAGTCCCCAAGGGTAACTTGGGAACAATAAGCACAGAAGGCAGTCTCCAGGTGGGTTCCAGAGGGCTTTGGAAGGGATCACATGTAACTGTCCAATGCACAGATGCTGAAGACTGTGAAGATTAAAGGCACAATAGATAATAAATATTTGCTGACTATGTTAGTGTAAGGCAGAATGTTTCAAAGGAAAGACACTGAGGAAGGTCTAATGGCTGGGGCAGAGGGAGAACAGATATAAGAGAGACATATCAAAAGCTCATGTGCATCACTTTGTCCCAAATCAGGATGCCCATACTGAATTATCAGTCTGGGCTGGATAAGCAATGATCAGTGAGCATAAATTGTTTAAGAATCACTTACTCAAACAATAGAATTTGTTGTATAACTGTCCTTTATCAAATACATAATACCATTTCTGGCTGGAAATCTGGTTTATGCTATTTATACAGAGATTTATGTAACTTCTAAATGACTTTTGTATATATTTGTGTGCAATGGCTCACTTTTCTTGTACATATGGTCAGCATAGACTATATGTTTGTTGAAGAAAAAGATAAATGAATGTCTGCCTTCAGAAGGCAAACATTTCCAAACATTTAGCCCCAAAACTGGGGAAAATGCAGAAGATAGAATAAGCTATGAACCTGATTCACACTCTACAAACTGAAAGATCCCATCTGGAAACCTCCCTGCAAAAAGATAAAAAAAATATATGTAAACTAAGAAGAGACAGAAGTGGACCCATTGGAGAGTTTAATACACTGGGAATAATGCTTTTTTTTTTTCCATAGCTCATATCCTTCAGGGGCAAACAATATCACTTTTTCCATTCTGCAGCCCATAGAAGGCCAGACGGGTAGATGAGCACTTAGGCAGGCACACGGCATAGAACTGCAGTAACCCAGGGCCTGCAGCACAGCAGACATCACTGATTTCTCTGCCTGATTCCCACTGCATCTCAGAGTTGATACACCCAGATCCATCGAGCACTGGGGAAGCACAGACGTGTGATCTACAATATCACCTACAGCGAGGCTCCACAGGGGCGCTAGGCAGGTTTATCCCTGAACATATGCAAGAACATTATAGGCAAGGCTTAGTTAAATATTCATTTTCAAGTAGTTCTAAACGTATTTATCTCACTTATGTGTAAGTCCTAGGAAATCATAATACATGAAACATTGCTTCATTGAGTACTTTCCAAGGTGCCACTGTCAGGAGCATCCTTTTCAAAACTAAATCTTGAGCCATAAAAAAAAGGCTAAAATCTTGTAATTTGTGACAGCATGGGTGGACCTGGGAGATATTATGTTAGGTGAAATAAGCCAGGCACAGAAAGACAAATAATACATGATCTTACTCATAAATGGAATCTTAAAAAGTTGATATAGAAGTTGAAAGCAGAATAATGGTTACTAGAGGCTGGGGGTGGGCAGAAAGGGAAGGAGGGAGGGAGAAATGGTTTATCAGTAAGTATTAAGTTACGTTTAGGTAAGAGTAAGAAGTTATGATATGTTATTGCATACTGTGCTGCCTATAGACAACACTAATGTGCTGCGGGTTTCAAAAAAAGCTAGAAGAGGGCCGGGGTTTTAGCTCAGCAGCATAAGTGCCTGCTTGGCAAACACAAGGTCATGAGTTCAATCCCTGGTACCAAAAAAAAAAAAAAAAAAAAAGCTAGAAGAAAGGATTTCGAATGTTTTTATCATAAGGTGTTATAAATTTTTGAAGAGCTCGATGTGCATACCCTGATTTAATTATATAAAGTATAAATGTATTGCAATATTACATAGTACCCCATAAAAGTGCAGTTTCTAATGTGTCAGTTTCAAAAAACCGTTTTCTTGAGTTTAAGAAGAGCATGTCATTAGGAAACAGACTGCACGTCTCTAGCTTGAGACTTACAGATCTTTTCCACATTTTCAGTTCTCCCTTCCTGTGGAATCCCAAAATACTACATGCACTTACAGAATAATCCAGTCAAACAGGCTTTGGAAAGACTACAACCCTCCTGAGACATGAATGTTTCAGCACAGGGAAATTTCCTGAGAAAAAAATTAAATTGTTACATCAGTTCATCTTTTTAGACCTTTTTCACACCATGCATGCTTTTATCCCAGAGGATGCACTGTGAAAGTTATTGCTCCACATTTTGTCTTTGGGTAAGACCCAATCATGAAATAGGTGAGCGTTTAAGGCCAGAAATGTTTTTGTAAGTATGTGAAACTCATTGCTCCATGTCCTGCAGAGCTGGGCAGAGAAGACCTTGACTTCCTCATGGAGGGCTTCCTCCATGAACCCCAGCACAGGAACTCATCTAACCTTGGTTCCAATGAAAACTGCTCTTCTCCTAGAAGTGGCTTGTGTTCAGTTAGGGGACATCTTGGGTCCTTTTGTGGATCATATGTCCCTCTTTGTTTTGGCTACTAGTAAGCTCACAGTCAAATTTGTATCTGTGCCCAAGTCTAGTTCTGATTTTTCTTATTTTCTATCTTTAATCTCTTATATTCTTACTCATTCTAGGTCATTCCGTTGTTTTCTATGCATTCATTACATGTGCCTTAGAGATGTAGACATAAATTTGTAAATGTTTCAGCCTTTCTTTCACTCCATGAAGATGCTGAAATCTGGAAGAATTCTCACTGCACATAGGACAGTAAACATCCTATTTGTTCCATGGAGGAACATTTTGCGTTTTATATGGTTTTTCATTTTATACTTTTCTTAGATTGTGGTTTTCTGAAATTATTTATTTGGGTAGAAATCATCAAAAAGTGGTATTTGTAAATCATTTTTGGTCTTTTTAAAAATTTCTTGTATGCTTATAGCCTGAGTGTACATAGGTCCCACCCACCCTCCAAATAAAAAAGTCAGACCACTTGCCTGAAAAGTTTTGAGACTAAGCTACCCACTGTTCCCTACTCTCCACTGCTGGCATCATCCAGCACACCTGGACAGCCATCCACACGCTGACACCAGCATCTTCTGACCTCCCATTCTTACCAGAGCCCTCAGTGGAAGCTTCCAGAAACTATAACTTCCTTAGTTTAGTATTATGCCACACAAAGGATAAATGGAGACACTCTAGATTTTCTTTGGTGGCAATGAGAAACTTGTGCAGTCAGCCCTCCTCATCTGTGGGTTCCACAATCAGGATTCAACTAATTTCAATATCAAAAATATTTGAAAAAAGTGCATTTGTACTGAGCATGCACAGACTTTTCTGCTTGTCATTATTCTCTGAACAATAACAGCTATTTGCACAGCATTTATGTTGTACATATTATCAATAACTTAGAGATGACTTAAAATATATGGAAAAAAAGTATGTCAGCTCTATGCAAATCCTGTCTCATTTATATAAAGGACTTGAGCACCTATGGGTTTTGTATCTGCAGGAGACCTGGGACTAGTCTCCATGGATACTGAGAGACAAGGGACAACTGTATGTCCTTACAGATGCCATGCTGGTTTCTTTCATGCCTCATGTTGCTTAATGGAGGGTGTGGGGAATAACTGAAGCTGGAGAGTGATCACACGTGTGGGGCTGGAGCAAGGCCAGTCTGATAACAATGAATGACAAGGTGAGCTGTGTGAACAAGCTATTCCAGCTCTAAGAACTCGAGGCACCCTGAGGCTGCCATACAAACAAGTTGCTAGGCAGAGGGGTATCACGTGACATCAACTTGCCAGATGTATAAATAAATGTACTCTGGTGGTTGAGCAGTTCCTTTCCTCCCATTAGAGGACTCCATCTGACCTTAGCTTGCTGTATTCTGACCCCTATCTTTATTTTCCTACCCTCCCACCATCCTCCCCCCCCTACTGGGAACTTTGAGAGCTGTGCTGGTGGCAGCAGGAGGGTAGAATTCTCTCCATTCTACCAGCAAAACTCAGAGTTAACAAACTCAAACATCTTTCCTTTGGTTCCTCCATAAGTAGCAGAGGAGTTGAGAAGAGCAAGAGTTTAAAATTTCAGGTCAAAATTCAAAGAGCTTGGATAGCAGACTAATTTGTGAGATTTTTTTCAATATCTGTGATTCCTTCCTCTTCAGACTCATTTTTCATACTAGAAATACACCTTCTACTATTTTCTCCCTGCTTCCCAGAAAACTGCCAGGAGGCTTCCCATGTCCTCCTTCCAGACTTGCTCCTGTCCTCCAAGTGACTTTTCTTCATCTATGAGCTTCCCCTCCCCAGTCCCAGAAGCTTTTCCTTTCCCTGGTGACCTGACTGGAGTTACAGGACCTCAGGGAGTCAGAGATACGACCAAGAAATTCTGTGCTAGGTAATTAGGCAGCCCGTTCTTAATGCTTCCCTTCTCAGGAAGAGCAGCATTTAAAAAAATTATTTCCACAATTGTATTTAACACAAAAATCTGCCTTTTTCAGATACAAGAATTTTTGAACACTATTACATACTGCCCACTCCCAATTAATATGTTATTCTCAAATATTCGTTTCTTTCTGTCTACACAGAGTAATTGATATTATGTTCATCTTCACTAGATTCTAAATTTTTTAAAACATTTATATTCTTTTTCTTTGATATTCTTTTACTTTAGACTTTTCTTCAACAAGTTTCACAACTTCCTGAGGTAATTCTTTCAAATAACTTTAATAAGCATACATTAGCTATAAACATTTTATCTGAAAGCTATTTGTTTACTCTTCTTGAAAGCTTTTTAAATGCACAATTATATATTGTTATTTTCTCAGAACATTGTGAAGATTTTATTACTGTGATCTTTGCCTTTTATTGCAACTGAAATAAAGTTAGATATAGGCTTTTCTTTAGTTTTTTTTTTAGTTTTATTATGTGTGTCCTCCATGTTTACATTCTTTGCTAGAAGTTGGTACAGGGGCATAACACACCTAATTCCTTTCTTTGTCCCCTTTCCTTTCCCTCCCTCCACTCATCTCTTTTTTTTTTCCCACTCATCTCTTGATTCCCTTCCCCTTTGAGAACAATCCGCCTCCCCTACTTCCTATTATCTATCTTTTGTCTTGCTCCTTTTTTTTTTTACTTTAGGTTTCTCATACAAGAGATGCAATGCAATATTTAAGTGACACCAGGTTATTTCACTTAACAGCATTGTGTTGAGGTACATCTACTCTCCTATAAATGACTCAAATTTACCTTTGTTTATAGCATGATAGTGCTGTGTGTAAATACTACACTTTCTTTGCCCACTCATCTGTTGATGGATATATGAGTTACTTGTAAGATTTAGTTCTTACGAATTGTGCAAGAACGATATTTTAAAAAGAAATCCCATGGAGATATCATAGCCTGGACTTAACAAAATTAAATATCCCAATGCAGGAAATCCAGGCAGCAAACAGGAGGGCCAGGGAGTGAGGGAGGTCTGTGTCTCAGCAGGCCCCTGGCCCCTGTTTTCCCTGCCTGCTGAGGGGGAAGGAAGGCCACCTAGCTTCGTACTGTTCAAGAGGAATCCTATGCCTCTGTCTCCCACCAAGTCACCATCCACATTTAATGACTGATGCATGACAAAGAACAAAGTTGTCACGGATGGAAGATGGCTTGCAAATGAATCTGGAGGTCAGGACTGGCCAAGAGTCCCCACCCAGAATGCCTTCCCTGATTAGGCCTCCTGGAAACAAACTGGACCAGACTCACCTGCCAACCACAACCTGCTTCCAACAAGCAACTCACTAGAAGACTTCACCCTCTTCCAGTCCTGAGGCTCAGCCATTCTTGGGGTACCAGGGAGCTCTACTGAAGGCAGGCAGGCAGCCTCAGTGCTGCCCATCCAAACCCCCCAACCCCTCTAGCGGAGAAAGGAAATCCATGCACCTCCAGGCCTAGTTCCCACCTGATTCCTGGCAAGAAAAGGCCATCTTCACAGTTGGGGTCAGCAGCTCATAGTGCTGAGGAACCACTAGGCAGGAAAGAGAGAGAGAGGCACCCACCAGGCACATTTGTTCCTCTCCAGGCCTCTCTGAGGTGTCTGATGGCCTTTATTCAAAGTCTTTCTGGCCTACTCATCCTTACCAAGACCTAGACTGTAAGGGATCAAATATGTGAATAAAAATGGAAAACATGTGTTCCTGTGCTGGCCCTCTCAAAGATAGCACCAGAAGTTTTGGAAGCCAGACATCAGTTTATGGACTTCTCTTTCATAACCATCCAGATGTTTGCCTGGCCCAGATCTCAGGAGCAGTCAAATCCCACACTTCCCTCTGGAGGTAATTCACCTATCTCTAGAGATCTATCTCATATCAGCCTGTGGCTACAGCAACTCAGAGGCCCTGGGGAGGCAAGAGTTACTGTCCCCAGGCCCAAGAGCCAACTGGACATCCTAACTTTAGAGCTTAGGTTCTGACATTCTTAACATGTGGAGGGACTATGTGTTTGGTTTGGGGGTTTTTACCGTAAATTCACAAAAATGTGAGAAAATTCACTTCTTTTGAATTCCGTGGCCAACTGCACTGTTGGATTCAGAGATGCACTCTCATTTGTATTTTCAAATAGAGATGGCTGGGAAGAACTATGACAAGACACAGCCTTCCTCAGGTTATCTGGTTGAGAACCTTACAAAAAAGAAGGGCATAAAACAACATTCTGGGCATTCTTTGTGCCACCTGTCCATCTAACATACATCACTCTAGGCATAGGATAAAAAGGTAAATATTTCTCCCACATTAGTAGCTGTTAGTAAATTTTCCATTACTATAGCAACGTACTTGACCTAAATGACTTATAAAGAGAAAAGTTTTGCTTCAGCTCACAGTTTCAATCCACAGGCAATCAATTGCTTTTGAGCACGTGATAAGGAAGTATACTATGGCAGGGAGTATGCTGTAGGGGCAAGCTGATCACCTCATGTCAGCTAAGAAGCAAAGAGAAAGACAGGGAGGATCTGGGGCTCCATATCGCCTTCTAGAACATTCCCCCAGTGGGTTAACACCCTCCTGCTAGGCCTCACCTCTTAAAGGAACCACTATCTTCTAGTACCCCAGGTTGACATTGTGGTACTAGTGTCACTCTAAAAGGTACCACTTCTAAAAGGTACCACTTCTAAAAGGTACCACTGTTTCCAGGGACAATGCAGGTCCAAACCATAGCACCAAACTGGATCTTTCAGGAGTTCCCCAAGTCTAATGAAGAAGCTACACACAGGCACACACAAAACAGTACAGGCTGGGGGCCCCTAATCCAAAGATCCAAAATACAAAATATAAAATTTTTTTAGCACCAACATGATGCCACACATGACTTTACATGATGGGGTCAAAGTCAAAACAAAAACACACTAAAAATGCAGTATAAAAGTTACTTTCAGGCTATATGTATAAAGTGTATATGAAATACAAGTAAATTTTGCACTTATAGAGTTGGGGCTCATCCCTAAGATGCCTGCTTATTTATTTGTAACTACTCCAAAGTCTGAAACACTTCTGGTCCTAGGAATTTCAAATCAAAGATACTCAACCTATATGTAGTATTTGTCCCAGTAAAAGAACAAACTATGTGGCAGAGAAGATCAGAGGTGGTGGTGTTTCATTTGAGTCTTGAAGAGTGAGGAGAGGAAATATCCTCCCTAGAGGATGTTTGTGGAGGCATCCCCACCCTGCCACCAATGCTAAGCAAAAGAAGACAAGCCTCAATATGCAAGCACTTTTCTACTTCTGCCTCTATGATTTTTATTAATGTCTTGTCACCAATGCTAAGCAAAAGAAGACAAGCCTCAATATGCAAGCACTTTTCTACTTCTGCCTCTATGATTTTTATTAATGTCTTGTTGGCTAAAGCAAGACTCAATACCAGTCCAATTCCAAGGCTAGAGAAATAGACTTTACCTCTTGATAGGTGAGGCTGCAAAAACTTTGCATGTACTTTTAGAATGGGCTTTCCAGTTTGACATAATTTCCACTGCACAGAAAAGTGTCAGCTACCACTGTAGTTTGACTTTGAGCTGTTGGTTTTCTTACACCTGGTCCTCCACTTCACTATATCTCCTGGAGCCCTGCAAGCATCTAGGGTAAGGAAAAATCTAGAACAATTCTCCTGCTATATGGCTCAGAGATGAGCTTGCCTGACCCTTCTTCTCATGCTCATGGGAAAGTGAATGGATTAAATACAAAATAAAACCCAAAAGAAGAGTCCAAACCAAGAAATAGGTGACGGCCTTGCTCAAGATGCCAAATGGTGGTCAAGATGGGCATGATCTAAGGTCATGGCAAAGCAGATGTCCAGATCTCATAAAGCATCAATGATCTGAGAGAGATCCAGATTTCAAATGAGAAAGGCATGATCACAGATGACATGAGAACATGACATGAAGCAGGGCTTACAAGATGGACAGACCCAGGAAGAGCTCACAAAGATGACAACAGCAGGCAGGAAAAGAGGAAACTCCTTTCACAGATGGTCAGTTCTCATTCCAATGGCTCTCTAGCAAAGCAATGAAGGGTGAAGCATCAGAGCCAAAAATTCAAAGAGCCAAGCCCAGCATACTCAAGGAGGCAGTGCTATCCACTCCATATGCTGCAGGATATGTGGGGCAGCCCAGGACTGCAAAACAGAATGCTCCAGAGGTAAACCAGTCTCTGTAAGCAGTACCTAGGACAGACACCTCCAGATGGTGCAGTTCAGGGGACAACAGCAAGTTCCACCAGAACAAATCCACGTGATGATGAAAGCCCAGGTCCCTTACCCTTTTCAGAAAGATGGTCTGGCTTTTGCGCTTAGGGATATAGAAATGTGTCTGAAGTTAATAAGTATTTTGAAAGATTATGCTATAACTCATATGCTAACATGTACACTGCAATTAAGTATATACACCACACCTCCTAAGAAGTACTGACTATGCCTGGCCTAGGAGAGTTTAACCACCAATCTTTTAACTTTTTGACGTTGTAAAAGCAATATGTATTAAGTAAAAATTGTACTCTAAATTTCAAATTTTGGTCTTTTCCTGGACTGACATGCAGTATAATACTCTCTCCCTCTCCCTCCCTCTCTCTCTCTCTCTCTCTCTCTCTCCTGCTGTGTGATGGCAGCAAGCCACAGCTCCCCATCAGTCATGTAATTATGGAGTTGAACAGCTGAGCCTCTACAGTGTGATTATTACTAAACTGGGCTAGTAGGTAGGTTAAGTGGTTTCAATGCACATTAAACTCAGGATATTTTCAAGTTACAGTGGGTGTCTGGACCATAACTCCATTGTAAGTCAAAAAGAATACGCATTCTTAATGAAATTAATTGATCTAATAAAAACTTCTGAATTACAGACACTACTGGGGATAGAGGAACAAGTATGTAGCACCATGAAAAAGCACACAGAGACTCAAAATATGGGACTTTATATAATCCTGTTGACAAAACCTCTTGCCATGATAATTTAAAAAAAAAGAGTCAAGGCAGACTATTCTAGAATAAGAGATAATGAAGTATACCAAGAAAATGCAATGCAGGACATATGACTGAATTCCAGTCTTTGAAAAGCTAAAATAAACATGTGGGAGATAATTAGGGAAACAATAGGGATAATAGGGAAATGATGGACTGAGTATTAATACAGGAAAATCACTGGTTCTTAGCCATGAAAATGTTGCAGATCAATGAATATAGATAATGTTGATGCAGACAGTAGGAGACACACTCCAAAGTACTTTGGCTTGTGCCAATTACTAAAATACTGACTTTCTGCTCTGAACTCATCCTTCTATGTGTTGGGCTGTTGGCCTCTATGAGTTCCACATCTACAAATTTAATCAACTGCAGATTAAAAATATTTTTAATTGCATCTATATTGAGCACTTACAGACTTTTTCTGGACATTAGTCCCTTAACAATATAGTATAGAAATTGTATGTATAGCATTTATATTAAGAATTATAAGCAAACTAGAAAATATTTAAAGTTTGTAGGAGTACATTATATACTATAGTGAAATACTATGCCATTTTATATAAAGGGCTTCAGCATTTGCAAACTCTGGTATCCAAAGGGGTTTCTTGAACCAATCCCCCAGACACTCAGAGACAATCATACTTTGCTCTGCAGTGCTAGGTCTGGTTCAGTGCAACCTATAAGACAGGTTCCACCAAAAGGAAGGCTAAAAAACTGGAAAGGAGAAACTGACCACTGTCTACTTCATGTGCCTGTTCAGTCACCCACAATGTGGCTTCATCAGCCTGCAGCATCTCTTACCTGGATGGACAGCTGACTCCAACCCCTATCTCAGAGGTCTGGGTCTCAGCCCCATGGCTCATGGACCAGAAGGAACCCAGCAGCCATACAGCTTCATATCAGACCTGAAACAACATGAATCCTT